>JTDE01002441.1:20813-53817 GCA_014338405.1 Paragonimus skrjabini miyazakii
AAAGGGGAGGTCGGACACCCGCGACGAACAACACTAGATGTGATAAACGCCCATGAGCCTACATCCCGCTTTCAGAATGAGCAAAGAGTGATCCTAACAGATTTGCGTATTTAGTCAGAACCTCCTTGCGAAGAAGGCAGTTTCACATAGCGTTATGAACAACCGGGTTGAGAGCAATCTTGAAGTCTGGAAAACCGCGACAATCGACTGCCTATAAGAGTGACGATGCTTCAAGATCCGTCTCATGGTAAAAGTGTGATCACAGAATCCCCGACCGGACAGGAATCCTGCCTTGTTTATTCAGACCTACAGGTGATTTCCATAGCATTAGGAGGCGTATCACTAAACTAAGCGGGTAAAGTAAATGGAGAAACACCGTGCAAGTCAATGTTGTAATTATCAAGTTGGAGATCACGTAGAACAACAGGTACATTTGCATAACAGCTGTTTGGATTTAAGCTAGAGTATTTCTGTCCTTGCTTCGTCAGAGAGATTCAATGTAGAGTGAATGGTTAAGAATGTGATGGCATCGTAATCGTCATACAAACGATGATTTTAGGCATTTGACATTGATTGTTGCAATAATTGTTGACGCAGTGTGCACCTTAAGATGCTGCCACGTGCCATTAAGGGTAATGAATGAAGAAGCGCCTCTATGACGAACAGAAATTACGTGCCTGAAAACGATTCTCGTCTTAGAGTTCTCCAATGGCCCAACGACCAACCTTAGTTGGTTGCAAGCTGACTGACAATAAAAGAGCTTGCAAATATGAGTGACCAAAGTGGTTCTGAACTACGTGTGGTCCGTTCTACATTCAGCCACGCTTTTTCACTAACATGATTCGTACATCACGAGTGCCACGCTGTCAAACGATGACACAATCATGCATATGGTGTCGACCACCGCCGGGTGATTCCAGGTCATGGATTCGTCTGTGTCCAGCTGGAACCGGATGTTTGTGATAGTCAGCTGGGGGGCAACGTACAAGTGAGGTGGAAGGTTACCGTCTTAACTGACTGACAAAACTGTGGGAACGAAAGACACGCAATCAGGTGACTGGTTTACTGCCGACCCACGAGTTGAGGTTACATGAGTGAAACAGTCGGCCACATCAGTATTGATGAGTTTGCGATGGAGAGCTTACCATGGAGCTGGTCCTTGATATCTCTTATCTAGCACTAATAACGTTGGCAGATTCATATCAACCGATTCGTAGTTGTGTGGTCTTGATTCTTTTGGACACGCTTTGAAAGCCGATGCAGTTGGGTTTGCGTTTTATCCTCGTCTGTAAAACGGATGCCGCGTTCCCGAACACCCTCTGTCAGATAATCTGCAGACGTTGTAATCTGCCTGTGCATCCAGAAGCGTACCTTAGTCCATAAACTCTATGTCTCTCACGGCGGCGAATCCCTTGGTACGGCAGCTCAGTTCCAACGCAGTTAGTGCAGTGCGATGTTTCGGTCGCTTGGTGCCGCATTGATCCAGCAGGGTACGTACAATTCTCGTCTCGACATACAGCGTACCGCGTCAAAGGACTTGTCTAGGGTTATCTATATAAGCGATTTTTCTTCGTGATTTATGACAGAGTAAGCAGTTGGGAGAGCTAGCGATAATGTATTTGCGCTCATTCACCCCATTGAATGTTCAGTACTTTACCATTTGACAACCGGTTGTTCTAGGTTCAGCTCGATTGTGTGCTGAATCATACAAGTAAACAAAAGATATGACTATCTATGGCTGGCTATTTTCTGCTTAACTGGCTGTCCATTGCTTTTTCTCTCAGCAAACACTCAGGTTTGTTTCACTACTTGTGGGAAATTGTCTGCAAAAACTTTGTGGGCTGAATTATGCAAGTCGCATTAAAATTAGCCGTGATTATCAACACACAATATCGTCATTGGGCATGCAACTAGATTCAAACACTTCCTGAAATATGAAAATGTAAAACTTCTGTAGCGTCGGGGATTAGGTGGGAAAGATTTGATTAACTAAGCAGGAGTGTTTTAAATACAGGTTCAGAATTTTTCTAAAACATGCAGACGTTAACGAATTCATTTTCTGTTTTTCGAGCTTAGGAAGTGTTCATTGCCTTTTCCCAATTGTAACCCTTTCCTCATCGGTCTCGCAGTCATTTCTTGGTTCGTCTCTCCGCTCCTCAGTGGTCTCGTTTCTGTGAGCATATTTGTGCTAATCCACTACCTGGTACTAACAAAGGTTAGTTTCTTTTCAGTAGACGTTATGTCTTCGTGTCCGACCGTCTGTTACTTCATACTTGTTGTATTTCGTCATGGTTGTTCACACAGGTGTGAGTTTGGGTGCTTGATAATCACACTCTGTTTTGATGTATCACTCCTCTCAGAACTTCTAATATAAAGTCTATGATACATATACATATTTATAAACGAAGATTTCACGGACAGTCAATTCATTCACACCGATGCACCAGTAGACAGCTGAGTGATGGACAGCTGACAGTAACCTGTGCTGAAGGGTTGGACTTGGTTCCGTAATTCGTTCAGGGTTAATTTATTGTCAAAAGATCCTTGTGGAGAGAGTAGCCCTCGGTTGTGAAGGCCACTTCACCGATTTCCTGTTAACTTATGCTACCCTTAATTGTTGGGTTTCTAGCTTTATGAATGTCACCCGTTCTTGTCTAATGACGAGTGCTGTAGCCACCTGAATGTTTACACAAAAGCATACCTAAATACGTTTTACTCAGCCGGTGGCGGTAAGATGAAACAATAGGGGTATAACTTTAAACTGAATCTACTATAAATATCTTCCCGGAATTAATTTAACCTTGTAGGAGGACAGTGAATTTGTTACTAACTTATTGAATGGGTAAGTGTCATTCACCAAGTTGAAGTAATCGTAGTTATTTAAGTAGCTTTTCAAGAACGCCATCAGAAATAGAATTGTGCTGTAGTCAGTAGTTTGCGTGTGGTTCTCATTTTCCTAGTTCTGCCTAGTTTTGTTTTTAACCATTTTTATTTCATCTTTCGTTATTTTTCTTTTCTTTCGTTCCACATCATTTTTGTGGTGAGCAACGGCTCGAACCACACCACATTCTAGTCAGTCTTAGGACCGTTATGAATGAATGAATGCATCCGTCAATTAAGGTTTGCCTACTTTTCAAACACTCATTTCTAGTCGCCAGTTAGACGAGGTTGAAAGTAAGAGACTTAGCCCACACGGTCTGCGGAAACTTCATAGCATTAGTCATTGATGTCACCTGTGAGCAACTGATACTACGAATGTTTCATTTTCACTGTTACATAGCTTTCATTCGAAAGCAGCAAAAGCCTTTTGCACGTCATACCGAATGACGAATGCCTTATAATAACCACATTCTGTTTGAACAGATTGTAGGTTCACGGTTTCATTGAGTGGTGAGTGAGTCGCTTGTACATTCTTGTCTCTGTGCTGGTTGGGGAAACTTACTTGCAGTTCAGTTGATCTAAATGTACGCAATTTAATTTGTGATATACTCGTTGAAATTATCCTTTGGCAAACAGAATTCACATAGTCCAGTTAAAAAAGAGCGATCAGTTCAATTCCGTTTAGCAACAGCAAACATAACACGGCCTTGCGGAGATTCAGGGAATTAATGGAAAAGAAGCTGCACACGAAGAGGAATTCACAGAAGCGTACGAGTTAAGTCAAGAAATTGTTTAGTGCACGTCTTCAGCAGATGGAATGTTTCGTAAGATTATTATTTCAACGTTACGGTCCATTTCTTTACAAAGTTGTCGGGAATAATAAGAAACCGTATTTAGTATGTTATAACAGATTAACCGTATGCGAGGGTCATGATACAAGGGTAACGATTTGAAATAGGACCGAATTGAAGACGTGGATATACATTCGGAAAAGTGAGGATGAAACAGTTGGACGGAATCGGACAACATGTTGGAGGCAAGCGATTACTGTGCTCTAAATTGTTGACATACTTAGAGTAAAAGGAACTCTAACTAGGAATATCGCCGTAGTTGGATAAATTGTACACGGATCTAGGACGCAGTAGAAAATGTCTCGTTGGAAGGTCAGCAGAAATAATCGATACACAATATGACCAAAACGAGAGTATGCTTCTATTGAGAAATCGGAGCTACATCTTAAACTAGGTGGAACAGACTTGGAACATAAAGGCTTTCTTTCATTTTGGGGACAAAATTGTTAACGTGAAGAAACCAAATCAATTTGCAGTTCGACGTAAATTCTGGGTACTTAACAGCTCGGGATATGTGGAGATACTTGTTTTCGACTGACATTCGGGAACAAAAACCGAAAAATTGCTGGTAGGTTCTTCCGTTCAGAATAAAAATCTGAACATCAATCCATCTGATTATAGTGAATGATGAAGAACATGTGTAGGACCAGTTAAACTACTCAGAAAAATTTCTCGGTCAAAGGAGGAGGATGTTTCCAGATGGCAGGGGCCACTGGCGAAATCAATTACACGTATTAACAAAAACAGAATTCTGGGCATGGGCTTGGAACATGGTGTAACAAGAAAAATGAAGAAATAATGGCGCCTTAGAGAACGTCCAAATTTTTACTAATGGGGAAGATTCTTGATAACCTAAGGGAGTGAACTGTGATCGATTTGCAATGTAATCACGTAGTAACACTACGAGCGATGGTTCGATGCAATACTCATTGAAGAGACAAAATGAGAGCTAATTATTGATGTGGTTGAAAACATTTTTATAAACGAGGAGACAGCTGCGAACTGTTTACGCGTTTGCTACACATTAACAATAAATCTAGTGAGTAAGACAGGATACTGCATCAAAGATGGACCGAACTTAAGAAAACGCAACAGATGTAAACTAGTGCAACTATTTCAAAGCCTTAGACATCCAAGGAGAAGCTTCTGAAAGACTTAGCGCTACCTGAGTGCATCCAATCGCATGCAATTTGCTGACAAACTACGCGGATTCCCCCACATGACATATTTTGCATCTCATGTGGCTTACCGATCTTGAAACATTCATCATAACTATCATCATAACAGCCATGAGGCTCACTAGGTGACATGGTAGCTCGGGCAGCCGCTCACCTCAACGGTTATGTGGAATATACTGGGAGAAGACATATTGCCAGAAATGTTAGATTAGTAATAATAGTAATAGTAAGGATAATAAAAGGGGACTGAGTGGCAAATCCAAGAATGGTATGGATGAAGTTAAGCCATTGGCTGCGGCAAACTATCATTATGGGTAGGGTTCCTAACAAACGATTTGAGTGATAACGAAGACACCAACCAAGCAGGCGACACCCATCCACTTTGTCGAATGGAACAGTTAGTGTTGGCATATTTTGTGATCACGTTATTCTAAACCACGACGCAGTTTCATCCAACGGTTGGTGGTTTCAGTATGTAATGTCCGGTATGGAAAACGTTCAGCTAGCTTACAAAGTATGTGACCTAATCATCACAAGCTATGTACTGTGAGTAGTTGACCAATTGATCGTGCATCCCGAGGGTTCTGGAATACGCACCGGTGAACTGTTGTGTTTCTCAGACGATCAGTCCATTTAATGTGGGCCAGTTACCGAAGACAGCAGTGCTTGATCACAGCAAGTTTACCTTCATCTTTGCTTTGAACAGGACACGTTTCCGAAACATAGTGCAAAACGAAACGTACACAAGAATTATATACTGTTTGTTTTAACAACAACCGAACGTCTTTTGCACTACATAGTTGATGCAGTTTGGCAAAGGTAACTTGTGTCTTTGCTATCTTTACTGATATCTCATCATCAATATTACATTCTGACGAGATAGTGCTACCCAAATATGTGAACGTGTCTACAATGTCAAGTGAATTGGTTGCAATGAGGAAAGTAGAAGTTGGAATGCCTCATCGTTTTTATCATTGGTCAGGCGTACTGAATAGTGTTCAACGGGACAACTACTACGACGAGGTCTATTATTCTTTTGCCTCTTAACGTAGAAAAAAGAAAGTATTCTTCATGGCCACGCGTTTGTTGATTGAAATCAGTGCATTTTTCCTCAGGATTAACATTTAATGGTAACTGATATGGCTTGGTCGCAGCAGGAGTGATAATAATGGAGACATTGCTCACTGTCACAAAAAAAGGACAGCTGTGACTTTAATTTTCATGCCAAGTAAATAATCAACCTGTAGTTAGAAAATTCCATTAATTGACCTGTTTGTTCATATTGTTTATGTTCCATGGTGATTTTCATCATTCGTACCCAAACCCTTGGAAATGAAAGATCATATACTACAAGCATCATTATTCTTTTCAAAGAAAGTTTGGTTGAGTAAAGTTTTCTACGCGTCTCATATAATTTGATCAGCTGAAAACAAGTTTGCTATCAGTTTGATTCCTTCCACGTTCACTGAAATTATGCGTTTTCTTTCTTTACGACAAGCTGGTTCTGTCAGCCTACTGTTCACTATGAATTACTTGTGGATTCGGTACTGGTTACTTACGGAAACGTTTAACGGCCTGTCCTAAAAGCCACTGCAGTATTGCAGGTGTCAGTCGAAATCTAGGCCGAAAAGCAATTTTGACTGTGAAATTCTGTTCTGTACCGAGGTATGCCTTTTTACCCATCAATCAATCCCACTATCGCGTCAATGGATTCTAACTATTGCTTGCAGACTTTGACATGCCGAACACCGTCGTTAAGTGAAAAAAACGGTTATTTCATTTTCAGGATGAACCACTGGAGCCTGCGCTTCGTCTTCTTCCCGGATTCTATGGCTCAATGGTTGTTGTCAACGTGGTAACCATTCTCTTAGGAGGTTCAGAAGGTATGTTTGTCAAGGACCTGTACGGATATATTGTCGTTTGGTTTTGATGGACTTGCTGATGTTCTTGCAGTAATCGAAGAGGCTGTCATTTCTTGTACACACTGAATAGATTTGTTAACCATATGCACGCCTTTATTATGAGCACTTAACTTTGGCTAGTCTCAACTAGCACTGTGCCCGATTCGATAAAGTGTGCTCTCAAGTCTGTCAACACTTGACCCTGCGTAGGTTTAGCTGTTCTTTTTGTATCAAAGGGCGGAGAGTGCCATTCAAGTCTCATTCACGTAACACACATATTTGGCCATTAAAGCAAGCACTCATGCACACAAATTCACATACACGCACGATACACTCGTCAAGTTTCTGCAGATTCAAGACAGACCTGGTGAAGGAATGTTTTGACCGTCTGCATACCTTCGGATTATCTCACTGAAGCAGACTGAGTTGAGTCGTTGTGAGTGATACACGCTCTCTGCTACCTGTCCCAGAGAAAATCCTCTCAAATACTATCATTTGTTCCGATAACTTGAGTGTTCTCTCATTTTCACAGAGCATTCATCTACTGTTTATAGTTTAACCCACGAGTAGTTGGTTCGGGATCTAGGCGGACTGCTCGTGGGCACGACTGTTAACTCACCTGTTTCACAACCCCGTCTTACCACAGATTGACACATACCGACAAATCAATCAATCCGTGTCGATTGATCGTTCTGGTCCAATCCGTGCTCGTGGTAATAAATCAACACAGACCAATTTGTTTGTTCTTCAGTGATAATGGTAACTTTACAGTTATTTCAAGTTATCGATTCAGTACACCATTCAACTTGAGTTTTTTTCGAATATTCTACTAAAATATAAATTGCTAGTCTGTCATCGTCACGATAAAACTAAACTTGTTATGGTTGAAACAACCAAAACTCTTTGATACTCAGATTTTCATCCTGTAGGAGACGAAGGCGGTTAACATACTTTGTGATTTTGAAACCTCATTTGGGATCATTTGAGGTAGCCGGATTTCTATCCCATATCTTCAAACCGTAACAGTTGATACTGATCGTTGGAAATTGTAAAGATAGGTATGCCACGCACTCTTAGTTTTTTGGCTTCATATAACTGTCTTACTGACTTCTTGGCTAACACATATGTGCGTGTTGTCGCAGCTGAACTGTTATCTTATTCCTTGGTTCATTTCTCGCTCAAACTTGCTGATCAGTTGTTGGGTGACCCCACCTTTACGCCTGGATCGCATCTACTTCTGGCGGCATGGGTACAAAGTCCACCATGAGAGCGCACACCTGTGTGTGCGTGTGCAGCTGTTTTCTTTAAGAGTGCATGCGGACTCTTAGCATAAGGTGCAAGTGGAATTGTACATTTTTTTGTACATTAGCTGCCTGTACATCACATCACCTATGTATTTCATGTTTTTCTTGCATTCCTGTTCAGTTGGATTCAGATAAAGTTTTTGACATTTTTCGACATTCTAACGAACTTTTCCAACACTAGCGTAACGTTTCATTAGTCATCAATGAGGACGGTAAGTTAATTTCGGTCGCACGTGCAAATATTGGGTTGATCTATCAGAAACATGAAATAACACGGTAGTTTCCAATCGTTGTATGCGATCGAAATGTCTTCCGAACTAGGTTTGTTGGAGATTCTATTGGTTGTAATGTTGAGTCCAAATATCCGTAATAAATCTATGTTGAGTAGATAGGTTTACAGCTAAAGCTTTGTCGATTCGATGAGGTATACCGCATTATGAAGCGTGGGTTCATTCTTTACCTTCGACTCACTTGAATGAAAGTTGCTGCTTCTGCTTATGCAATTTTGTGCACTTTTCATCGGTAGCGATAAACTCGCACACCTTTGCGTACACGTATACGCGCGCATGCATATCTACATAACACGCTGTATACCTTTTTGCAGTGTGTATTTAGCATTCGTTCCAAATGGCAGGTCTGCTGTTCCGACACCATGTCTAACGGTTTCACGTGATGTATGGTCAGTTAACATTGTTTGGCGTTGATGCAAGAATACGATCTTGAAATCGAACCCTCTTTGTTGGTGTTACTCTTATCACATCTGTGCTAAAACTAGTTAGCCTAGACAAGTTACCTAACTTCCCTAATTTATACATCACCCATAGTCTCAGGTGAGATTATGCATTCTTGTACACGAAGTCTCTCTCATTCCCTGTGCTATTCCCCAACCACCTTTTATTTGATAGACTGACTGTGACGAGCACTGTAACACACTTGTTGTAACACACGTGGTGGGTATCCCATCACAATAGGCATGGTCTGCAGATGATCATCAAACAAGTATCCATAAAATGAATATACGTTCAGTATAAACTTATCCGTATGTATATTTGTATATGATATATACTTATAATATATATGGTGTGAAATTAATAGTTCATTGGAAAATATCTTTCTACCGTCAATTGGCAATGGTTCTGATGATTGCTAAATCCTCCACCGCTTTTGTGAGTGCGGGTTTTGCGTGAGGTCCTTGATAGAATTATACTGGGTTATCAGTTTACTGGACAGTCACTAGTTATACAAAACACGCTGGTAGTCATTTGCTTATCACAAAAGTAGTCAGTCCACGTCTAGTGTTTTAATTTTCGTAAAATCTGAACAAATGAGTCTAGAAGTGGCTATGCTGTCACGATCAATGACGGATGATAACAACTAAAAGTGATTCTTTAATTTTCCTTTATTTCTGATTGACCGTCTCCCGGAGGCGCCTCTTTTATCTTCTTTTCTTCCTTCCTCTGTCAACAACCTCATGATAACTGTGCCAACTTCTGAACGTTATGACCGATTCTCCTGAGAGGAACTTGGTGCAGCTTTTTAGTCCGCTTATCACTTCCTGATCTCCGCCCTAACAGTTTAGGTCTTGCATCCACTAGTTTAACAGACACACAGTCGGATATTGACTTTAACTGTGTTCTGTTGGTGAAAACCTTGAGTATTGATGTGTAAACGCAACGAACTCCTGGTTTAAAAGACTTCATAAACAGACATAAAATTGATCGTGTTAGGAGGTGTTTTGTTTTGTTCTTGTAAGTTTAACTGACGCCTAATTCAGTCATGCAACAATTCCTGTCTTTCAGCGGTAACGTTTATGGACGTTCATTGACCTCGTTACTCTGAACGTGAGCAATTTACGGTTCTCTAAACGAGCGTATATATAGTCGAACTGAGGAATCTACAATACCTCACCACTCGGCCTCATGTACCCAATTCACAGAATGAAGCAGAAGTCTTAGAGTAGTTCCAACAATACTAACTACTGGAATGAATAATGTTTAAAATGTAACATTGAATTGTTGGTAAGAATGACAGGGCAGCGCCCTTCTTTGATCTGGCAGTTGAACAGTGGACATTTTATAAATGGTACCATGCGAGCAGTGTGTTGTTACATCTTTTTTCTTATTTCCTTCCGCTGAATAAATCTTTGCTGTGTTCTAATTTCCCATAAGTGGTCCTTTTGTCCACTTATTTCCTCGCCAGGTTAACTACTCAAATTGTGTTATCATTTAATCTAATGGGCTCTACATAATTTGGCGTTATGGCTCCCATTATTGCTTACACGATTACTGGTTCGAGTGTTGACTAACTCGAATAACCTTGCTGTTAAGAATGGAGCAATCTGATGATATACAACCCGTATGCAGCAGAGTATGTTATGTGACTGATAATAATGTGCGGTTGAACACTTTACTTTGCTTCATTACTGACAACCCAAGGTGTGTGTTTGATTTGCTTTTCATATCATCGTAAAATAAGTTAGTTTCACAAGGATTCATCCCACCTGACCTCTGTGCGATAGATTGTAAAAACCTAACATAAGAAGATTCAACAGAACTTCCGTGCTCATCTGTGTGTTGCAACCTGCAGTATTTTACTTTTGCGCGATCACAAACTAATTTGGAACTGTTGTTATCACTTCCGATCTTGTCTCCAGTTCCCGTGCGGTTTCGGGTCTCATCACCCGAAAGCTTGTCGTTTTGATTAACACGAATGAGCAGACAAACAAACAGACAGAGTGACAGACAGTGGTGAGACAGTCAGGGAGCAATCATGCTCTCTCACTACTTTCATTACTGCTGTGGCGAGCAAACCTTTTGTGATGTTGGCTGACATGTAAGTACATCCTACCCGCCTGCCTGGTGAGCGCAGGCTCTTAATCACTCACTAATCAGGCTGCATCCGATTCAGGCAAGTTGATCTTTTCATTTCCTCTTCTATGTTCTTTTAATGTGCCTGTCTTAGTTCCTTATTTAGCCTTGTTGGAAATGAAAATAGTCTACCTTCAGACAGGACTAACTGGTGAACCATTCAGTAGATTCTGGAGCATCCAACGATAGACGATCTTACATCTTCATCTTTTAAATGTTTGCGCGGTTCTGAAAAACACAGTAACGCTTTCTTATATTATGTTCTAATTTCAGTCCAAATTGTAAGATTAATAGTCCAGGATTTGGTATGTCAGTCATTGAATGTCATTCGCATTCGATTGCAATTTGCTTAACGTTTCGGCTGGTTTACTTTGAACGGATTCACACTACCCAATGCTTACTCCCGGGGGTACGTGTCTCCAGTCGAAACTTGGCGTTAACTTCATTTTCACAATCTATCTGTATTTTTCCTCCACCGCTCATTTACCACTCTCAAATCCCAAAATGAACTGGACATTATTATTCTTGTCACGTTAGTGATTGGTGGTGACGTGGTCCTATAGAAGAGATGCGATGAGTGTCATGTTAACCGATATCAGTAGTATGGTGTGCAAGATTACTCAACAACTAACGGAATTCTTGAAAACAGAAGACCGGTTTATTAATTAATAGTGTATCACGGAGATTGAGATTACTGTTAGTTGTACACCAATCACATTTCGATTTGGTGAATTAGTTAGGCTGTAGGTGGACGGTGTAATGGTGTGCACTTTTGTTCCGCAAACATAAGGGCTACCTACATACTTTTTGTGTGGTCCGGGGATGTGCATTGCTGGTGAGTCTCCGGAATTGTCCTTCGAGGTTGGCCAACCGAAAATGTCATGGAAAGATGCAAATTGCAATCAAGTGTGAATGATGTTTATATCGTTCAATGCTAAATTGTCCTACCCAAGAGTAAATATGAAACGTAATTAAAAACGAAGTCCGACTGTTTGATTACTGTCAGTGGCTGTTAAGCAAGTAGGCTGATACATGAACCAATCTATGAACTTTCCAGTGAATGAATTTAAATTGCATTATTTAGTCGCCTACTGCCCTCCGTAACGCAATTGGAAGAAGGCAAATTCATAATTTGGCTAGGTGATGTGAGGTTGGGTCACCATAAAATGATTAGACTGCCGAGTACATGAAAACGACCGATTTATATCAATTCAGTTATTCACCGATTTCAAGTCCATACGGATAACTTGTATATTCTGTATGCTCGTATCTGCTATCACATAACGCTTGATACCGTTTCACAAAAGTTCTTCAGTCAAGCATTCAGCTGTTTGAAAAGATGTAGTACACTTGCCGATTCTCTCATTAACTCTTACGGTGTATAAAAGACATTCGCACGCAGTTTGTAACAGGGTGGGTTGCAATTTTACACTGACACTTGGGCACATACAGCAATAACCATGGATACATTTTAGAACAACGTTCAATTTTGTATGTCCCCTACAGATTAAAATGATGTTTATTTGAAGACCAGTCTTAACGAGCAATGCTTGTGGTCGATTCAAATGTGCAGCTAGGTAGGCGTGGCTGAATCACGTACGGTTTCGCTCCATCCATTAATTAAGCGACAATTCCGGTATCTTCCTGAAAGGGCTACCAGAAATAAAATTCGAGGAAAAAGTGGAACTTTGCTTTCATTTTTCTGTCTGCTCAACCGCTAATCTGTGGCAATCAGTTTTTGGGTGCTGATGGGTAGTATTTTTGCGTCTCTACCGCCTGTTGTGTCGTTAACTTATCAGTAATTATGCACACATATCGTTGTTTTCCGTTTTATTACTGCAGCTCTTCAGTTTAACAAAATCCCAATCTATGGCATTTTTCTTCTCGGATGCGGCGGTGGTACCATCACGGTGATTCTGGTCAAGCTATTTCTACTGCCTTACCTGAGACGACGCATACTTGGTAAGCAAGGCTGGATCGTTAAATATCAGTATTACAGTACTGCTTACGCAAATTGTTAACAGTTTGTCGGAATTGTCAACCGATCAAACAGTAGTGTGGTCATTAGTGGTTACCATCCTGTCTATTGCAGTGAGCACAGCCAGTTAGTACAACTTACTGTATGCCTTTTGATATTAGACACAACAACTGTTACTAATACGTAGTGTGAAAGATTTATGATTTTAAGTGAGACTCAATTGTGAAAAATCAGGGCTTCGGCTGGATTCGAACCACTGACAGAACCATCATGCCAAAACGCGGCAAGCGCTCTACCAGCTGAGCTACGAAGTCACGCCACGCTTGCCGTGTTGAGGCATAGTGTTTTTGCCACTGGTTCGAATCCAGCCAAAGCCCTGGTTTTTCACAGTTGTGTCTCATCTAAAATCATAAATCTGCCAAACCACTTATTAGTAATACAATTTCTATGGTCAATCTTATTGTCGGTGGATTACGGCGTGAACTGTTCAAGGAATCTTGCCGGCGCAGTTGATCCCCTGGATTACTTAGTGAATTCCATATGCGACAGTGGGGCGGGTGAGTAACAGAGTCCAAATGTGGGTTTGGGAACTCCCACTATGGCTTTGTATTCGGCTGGTAGAGCGCTTGCCGCGCTTGGGCACGGCGTTTCTATCGCTGGTTCGGAGCTGACTGAAGCCTTGATTTTTCACCCTTAGGTCTCACCTAACAGCGACGGCTGTTGTGTGTGTTACCTTCAACGACAGGCTGGAGCCCTCGCGACTCACAGAGTCAGTGGCTTGAGACGTTAGGTGAGAAGGCGGCTAACCGAGCTCAGTGGCGTGAATGTTGTCGTTGTTTAGCCGAGTTGTCTGTAAATTGAGTGCAATTAATGACACGGTGCAATGAAAGTCGTAAGGAAGCTGTCTTGCTGATGGCGCCTTACTTTCACTTACAGCTCGGTTGTTTGCTTACACGGTGTAGGCGTCTTGATGTTGTATGTTTGAATGTAAACGTACCTATTTTTAGTGGTTAGGTCCCCTCCCCTTTCCTTTTTTTCCTTTCTCAACCTACACAGGGTTTGCTTTTACTTCTTCGTGGTTGTGTGGCAGTTAAGCAACAGTGTGAACCACAGATGTATTGCTGTTTATGATGATGATAATGTGTATTTTCAAGTTGAACATCACCTAGAATGGATCACAACTATTGCATTTCCACAGACATTCCAGTCGACCCCTTTCGAAAAGAAGCACTAGACCCGAGTTTCGCTTTCATTAAAGCTCGTTGGTAGTGCGTATCTTCGCCACTGCCGGGACTTGAACCACGGACACGCTGTTCATGAGGCAACCGTGTTTACCACTGCGCCATTAACCTCACATGAGGCACGACCGAATTATCATATGTGAACGCTCAACCACTTTCGCTTGTGAGTAATGATCAGGTTGGCCGATCGTCTCGATAGGAGACACACTTACTGTCTGTTAACTCCAATCGATAACCCCGCGATTAGGAATTCCCAGACAGATCGAAATCTTTGATCTCATTGAATCTGCTAGACGATATTTTAGATTATTGATAAGTAGTGGAGGATTGGGTTAATTTCAAGTAACTGTGTATCTGTTAAAATATGCGATTGAAGTAGGAAGCTCCATTGTTACCAAACTTGATGGACAACGCGGAAAGTTCTGAAAATAATAAGCTTCAGGTTTGCGTCATATCTAATTTTTAACCCAAACACATCTGTATAGAAACCGTTCAATCGAATAATCTAGTGAGGCTCGCTCGTCCTCCTCATTGGAGTGGTTCTTTTATGAACAATGCTTACTTGATTGCTGTGAGGTTTGTGTGATCTGGCATTTGACTTTTTTATCAACGTTTCCGTTGAGCAACTATGTCCAGCAGTATTATTCACTTACTAAATGCAAAATCAGACTTTTTTTGCTGTATGAAAATTGCGTCAAAATCTGTCAACTTTTTATATTTTTTTTATCACGTTCTCGTGAATCATATGACCGAGTCGGGTTGCTAAATGTGTGGTCGTTTTTTCTCATAGTTCTGTTTCAATATACCACATGACATCATTCAATGTACAAAATAGAATCACAGAGAACAAAGAGAATTGTTTCGTGGAGTGGAAGATAGTGAGAAAATGAAAACTTGGTGTGACAAGAAAAAGCTATTTTTATCTACGAAGTTAGAACACAAGTCAACAGCATCAAAAAGCAGCGAATGTGAAAAAGTTTTACATTGCCACTTCTGAGGGGTTTATTTACAAATTGACTCTCAGATCTACGTTAGTTTACAGTTGCTGCCCTAGCTATGAAAAGGCTTCCTCATTTACTCGATCGTCTATGTTCGCCTTCGAGTACACCTGTCCAGTAACAGCAGGTGACAAACAGCCGTGAGATTAGAAGGTGGGTTTTTAATTGCAGAGATCAAACAGTTCCGGTCGCTCAGTATTTTGGGGCATACAGGCATGGATTGTTTAGCCATATATATTGGGGCTACCAACCAATCTTGTATCAGACCGAGTCATGCTGACAGTGCAGCCGTCCATACGATTTTTTTAAACGCTAGACCCTGGTTACGATTGCCGTTAGTCTAAGAGTTTGTGACTACAGATGGTAACCAGTGGGTTTCGATTGCGTGAATGTCGTTATCTGACTGAGTTGCTTGGAATTAAAAAAACATTCTAGGGATGGGATAAACAATTGTTTTCTGTAATTCTTTTTTCGCATTTTGTCCCTTGGCATGTTTTGATGCATCCTTTTTAATTGCATCGGCTTCTTACGGAGGGGGGGATAATAATTGAACCGAGCAGTAAAAGCCTCAATGAAGCAACTGCTGCTTTGTTCTTAGCTGCCACTCGTTTTAGTAACTTGATACTGCTTATGCAGACTTGTGAGTATTTAAAGAATTGAGAGTTTTATGTTACTTGTTTTCGTATGACTGTATGATAATCCAATCAACTACTTAAGAACTACTATCAAATGCGATGACATGTCTCATAGAGTCGTCATGAACGATCCGAAATCTGTGTCAAGCCTAACCTCACTGTTGGACACATCACCTTACAGTCAGCTAGTCCGGCGAACAAACTCGGAGGTGTATTCATTGAGTAAATCACTGCTGTGTTGCACATCATATCAACTTTTGGTTTACGTGTAACCACTGGCAAACGAACAATAAACCATATGACAGTTTTATTCTAATCTACTGGTTCCTGGCTTAGTACTGAGGAAATGACTTTACGTTTTGATTTCAAAAAATAGCCGTCTCGTAGTTTTTCTAGATTTTGAGTGTCCCGTGCGGATTAGTTCGGATGTACGAAGTTGCATTTTGTTCAAACGTTGAGACGGGTAATGAAGCTTAACATAATTACTTTCTTTCCGCTTCTTAATTTGAAACCTCTTTGAATAGCTGGCGAAAATGCGGGACCGAGCATAGCAGACAGGATGTACATGGCTTTTCGGTGTCATCGAGTTGCGGCGTTCTTCCACAAAGTCAAATGCCCACGAAAGTTATCGTCAAAAACGTACGATCTGCAAGTGCACAACAAGCATATGGTCAAAAACGAGGACACATCAGAAAAAGAATTCCCTGAAGTGACTTTTTCCTCGCCAAACAACTTCGGAAAGAATGATGGTAAGCCAAACACTCTGGACAGACTAGAGTTGCAGGTATATCCCCAAGGAGACGTCGGTGGTGATTCCAGACTCTCAGAAACGGTTCCACTTCCTCAAGTGACGGGAAACCATCAGCAGAGTCAGATACAGAACGTTTATTCTGCTCCTCCTCCTGCTCCCCCAATAGGGAGTGTTAGTCAGAATCGATTCATCCACACACGTAGGTCAACGCCTTGCAATTATATTAATGAACTTTTCGTGGTTTATGAACCTAGTTTTTTTAATTCGAACCAACTATCATGCCTAAATGTCTACCTCGTGCACTACTAGTATGTTCTCTTTGTACTCTGAGGTATGGTACACTGGTTAAGTGTACATTGAAAAAGGTTACTTCTACATTTGAAACAACAATCCCAAGTTTGTTAAACCTTCTGCTCCGGTACAGTCTTTTCGTGCGCTCAGTCGAAGCAGACTGAAAGGAAAGCGCCTAATTGTGTACACGTCACCATAACGGAACCCGTTGCGCCATGCCTAATTCGTTCCGTATGGACTGCGTGTATTTAACTGGTAATGTTCAAACTGGTGTCTTGTTAGTTGTCTTCGACTTCGGAATTTATTACTTTATTTGGTAGTAAATAAGGTTGATTTTGGAATAGGTATAAGCGCAGTCGACGACTACCGTTAGATATACTTGCATAGCCATATTATCAGCCAGTCATATTTGATGATTGTATGGCGATCATAAAACGATAACCAGAAGCGTTGTCAACAGAACTAGTAAACTACTTGCTGAGTGACGATTTCAATGTGCAATACTATATGTAGTTTTGTTTTTAAAAAGCCGTACAGGGCAAGAACGGATAGTGTCTGATTGCATTACAAATGCCAACTGTTCACTTGATGGCTATTAGCCGGTACCGACATGGTCATCAACAGTTATCGTGATCCTGGACTCTTTAGTAGAGCAGCTCATGTGGCCTATCAATATTCTGGAGATTATTCTGCAGTATGCAGGACCACAACGTCAAACACTTTGAAGATTCGTTAATGAAACACTAAAAAATAGTGCATCCGTTTATCAACGTCTCCTCTCCGTTTCTTTCCCCTACAAAGCATCACTCTGCACAACGGAGATTGTGACCGATAGCTATATGCACACGGTTGTTGAATCTTTCATAAATTCTGTAGAGGACTCCATTAGGTTTTATCCTTCACGAACACTCTCATCGTTTAGTCAGCTGGTTATTTAACCCCCACACACTGGACTCTATCCCCTAATTGCACGCGCGCAACGTCCGTTAGCCAATTACTCTTCTGTTCTCTTAGTTGAGTGATTTGTCTATTAACTTACTGTGCACGAAAACACCCAACTTCAGGTAGCTCACAGCATTGGCTTCATACACTGTCCAATGCGGCAGTATGATGCAGCCTTTAGTGTGCCAGCTTCTGTACAATTACTGGCTAGCCGGTAAAGTTGGAAGTGTTTATGGTTGAAAGTTAAATGGCGGTCACATTTGTTTGTGTACAGGTGGATTTGAAGCTAAGTGCCTGAATGTTTAGCATTCTACGACTGTTCACTGTAAGAGGTGGTAGTAGCAAAAATCAAACTAGTCGTCTTTCCGCCTTGGAGTTTGGTTGATTCGACCATGAGATTGTTGGAAATGTTGCTGGGTTTGGTGGTTCTAGTTGCTGGTTTAGGTTTTCGGTTCGCCGAGTTTGGTGTTCGGTTTACGAGCATATACAGCCTAAATGCTTGCTGAACACTCGGATACCTTACAATCATCATTGTCAATCTTGAACCTGACCGAAAGGTACGGTGGCTGGTGCCGCTGCTCACCTTAACAGTGACCTAGATAGTCCGAAGGGAGAAAACGTAGCCAAAAAGGTTTAAAAACAAAATTAAGACAAAGAATAAATGGAAGAACTAGAAGTGGTACGAATACAATCACGCCAATAACTGCGGTACATTACCAATCAGTAATTTTTAAGATTATATGGACCACAGCCAGGCAGGCGACACCTATACACTTTGTTCAATGGAACAGTAATGGTTTGCATATATCGTACCTAAGTTGTTGCCTGACCCACCAGGCAGTTTCACTCAACTGCTGGTGATCTCAGTGTATAATATCCGGTACGGTAAACATCCAGTCGGCATGCAGAATACGTGACCCAACCGCTGCAGACTATGCAACGTGAGTAGTTGAACAACTGGTCGTGCCTCCTGAGAGTTCCGGACCAGGCGTCGGCGAACGACCATGTTAGTTACGCGATCAGTCCATTTAATGTGGGCCAGTTGGCAAAGACAGCGATGGACAAATACATGTTTTTTTCTTCATATCTTTGTTGTGAACAGGCCACGTTTCCGAGCCATAAAGAAAGACCGAACGTACAGAAGCATCATTTATAATTTCTTTCGGCGACAACCGAACGTCTTTTGGACGTGACATGTTGTAGGTTGGCAAAGGCAGCTGGCGCCTTTGCTATCCTTGCTGTTACCTGATCATCAATAATACAGGTTGGCGTGATAGTGCGACATAATTATATGAACTTGTCCCCAGTGTCAAGCGGATTGTCTGCAGTGAATAAATTAGGGGTAGAAATGCCCCTGTTATTAAGAAGTCCACTGCACTTAAAAGAAGCGAAGAGCATTTTATGCCAACCAGCTGGGTCACTCACCTTGTTCAGCGAGGTCTGCATGTTTTCGGTGGAGTAGCTAAATAAGGCGATGTCACTCTCACACGCTATGTCGGTCAACCTAGCGTCAAGGTGAACCTCAACACGTGGCTCACTGGATTTCTCAAGCGCACCCTCCAGAATGTGGCCCATGACAAAATTTAATAGGAAGCGGAAGATGGACACCCATGGTAAACATCAGAAGACAGTAATCCATAAACTCTCACCCTGTTTACAGAGTGAACGTACATCGATCTCGACAAATTCACGTATTCCTCCGGCACTCTCTCGCGAAGAAGGCAGTTGCAGAAAATGTTCATCGTCGTCATCATAGACAGCAATACATCAGTGGTTCACACTGATGCTTAACTGCCACGCAACCATGGAGGAAAAAAACCTGTATAGAAACAGAGAATAAAAAAAGAAGGGGATGGAAAGAGGACCTAACTATCAAAATATTGGCTACGTATATATTCAGACATACAACGTCAAGGCGCCTACACCTTGCAGAAAACGCTACAAGCAACCGAATCGAAAACAATCATTTAGGTCCAAAAGTACCCTGACCGTCGATTGCATAGTAGAGCGCGGATGCTCCGGCAATTGCCGTAAAGTAAAAATGTAATCAACTCAACCTCTACCGGGTCGGAATCCTGCCTGCTTCTTGCATGTCTGACTTTCTCTGGGTTTAGTTATCCAACGTAATAGGATACCAGCGAGTATCTTGGACGGAACGGACACTAGATTGATGCCCCTGTGGTCGTCACATAAACTTCGGACCTCTTTCCGAAAATGGGAATTTCTGCTGATGAGCATCGATCGCGCGGTACTCCTTCAGTTTCTCAAGCCGTCTGGAGGAGTTTCATTAGTTCTGATATCGACTACTATCCATCATTATTGAAGATTGAAGGGAAGAGGAGATTCACGGCCACTTCTGTTTCTGATGGGGGCAGTCTGGAACGCAATACCGGTCATTCCGGCTCCATCTCTCAAATGATCTGGTTAAGTCCAGCTGAACTGTGTGGCCGAGTTGTCTGTGGTGCGGGGGAGTGAAAGCCACAAGAAAGCTGTCTTTCTGATGACACCACACTTTCTTTTACAACTCGGTTGGTTGTCTGCAATGTGTATGCACCGTGATGCTGAATTTCGGAATATAGACGAAACTATTCTCACTAGTTCGATGTCTTCTTTTCCCCCTCCTCCTCCTCCTTCTCTCTTTCTGCACAGAGTTTGCTTTTTCGTCTTCCTGTTTGTGTGACAGTTAAGCATCGAAGAAAACCACTGACGTATTGCTGTCTGTGATGATGATGATGATGATGATAATGTTTATGAATTGTTTCTCAAGATGTTCAGCTCACCTGTCCTGTCAGCACAATTGGCTGGTGATAATTGAACCATCCTTTTTGCATATGATCGCACTTACACAGACTCGACGGTCAATGCGACTACGGACCAGGAAATATAGCCTTCTGCTATTCCCAGATAAAAGATTTGTTCTATCTGTTAGGACTGCTCGATCAAGTGGTGCTCACGGTCTTTGCGCAGGCCTTTTGTCAGGTTGTGTTTAAGTTCTCGACGGTCGTTATCATATTCACAACGGTACGTAATCGAGTGACATTTGTTCACAAGGCATACCGACGTGACGGAAATCCAGTCCTATCACAATTGTACTGTTCCTTTGGAACACACCTCCTCACCGCAACTTTTTATAGCTGCTGCGATCTGTTTTCAGCGTTCCTTGGGTTTTCTGATGTAAATCGAACTGGAAAGTTTGCTCACCAGTACTTCCCGGCAAGTGTTCTTTTTACACTATCGTCGCTGGAATACCAGTTAGATATCTTGTAGTTACGAGGGTGTGACTGCCGGACAAATGACAAAATAAAACGGACACTCACAACTGCATTATTTAAGTCCAGGTTGTTGTCCTAAAATTCACGACAGTTTGTAACAGATAGGTGCCACCAGTAACTGACTGCTAGGTGATCGGGCTGAGTCCAGGACTGAGAGGAACAGATTAGTTTACATGTAACATAATGCTTCTTCCGGTGTTGGGATGCGATGCTTGAAATATGGATACCGTGATATACGTACGGCTGCAGCGGTCTATCACTATTTTTACTTTGTTTTGTCCGGGCACTAATTATGTTGCACAGTTGCTTCTTCTCTTGAGAAAAATATCTAAACCGAGCATTGAAATCATTATCTACTTTGATGATTGCAGTATTTAAGCAGCTTCAGAAATTCAGTGAGGGCGTCGTAAAACGCATCTTTGTTACCATCCGGGCAGCTGTCTTTTGGAACATACGTCGAGTTAATTAATGTTCAACGCTTTTCTGATTTGTGTCGACAGACTTTAACCGACGTTTTGAGTCTGACAGCGCAAAAGCGACTGTTCACTGGGATCCAATCGAGCAGATATTGTTCTGCCGTTGAACTCAGTGCGATTCCCACTCCAACTTAACCACGAGATTCAGCTCCGGCGTAACCAGGACCGTGAGAGAGAAGCGCTTGGATCGACAGTTATATAAAAATGAGCTCAAGTGGATAACGGTGCTAGAACCGTAGACTTGCATCTCTGACAAGCAGCACACGCCAGGCTCCAGACTTGAGAAAGTACTTGCCAGAGCAGCTTGTTGACCGACTTGTTGGAGAGTGCGGACATTGATAGCGCCAATCGTTTCCAGTTGTCTTGGCTTTAGAAAACGATTATCACCTGAGTGTGCAGGGAAGGCAGAAAACCTAAATCCAAAGTAGAGAGAGAAGGCGTTAATGGACAAATACTGTCATCGTCCGGAGAACGATAATTTTTTATTCATGCCGGTCGTTTATGCTGCGGAAGTGTGCTCACTTGGCAGACTCCACCCCAGTTTTCTGACTCAAATATCTGACATGCGAGGCAACAGGACACAGTATTTTTTTGGGGACTCTACCCAAGGCTCAAGAGTATAACTCACTTAGCAGTGAGAGCCTCCCCAGCTAAAAAGCGCAGTTAATAATGTACTAATGTCTGAGTCTTAGCAGTGTTGCGCACAGTGGATGTATTCAACCCTATACCAGGTTTTTCGATTATACCAGACGTTTTTTCAACCATATCGGATAATACGTTGATGGTAATAGTAAGCCTTTGAAAGATCGGAGTACCGTTTGTCCCAGGACATCTTTTCTGACCTCGTCTGTCCTCATTTAGGAGACAGTAGTATCGCGGCTATAAAAATACTTCTGCCTCATGATCATAGGATCGTGCCTCACTATCCAAGCACCCGTACACAATCAGCAGTGCCACACACAATCCTATGAGTGCATCTCTTTTTCGTGTCTTCTCTCACTTAGCGTATCTGACAAGGTTGCACCTAGTCGGATCGAAGTCCTTGTCAGCATAGCCCTCCGGACTATAGCCTTTTCGGTAGCAATTTAGGATGCGAGGAAACAATGTGGTAAATATCATTCCGAATATTTTATTTAATGATAGAGCTTTCGCAAACGACGGTGCATGTAGTTGTTTATCACGATCAAGGGGCTAGTCTGTAGACTAACTTGTTGAGCCCAAATGAATTACCAGCATACGTCTGTGTTAAAATTTCACTCGTAAAAATCCTAGCAATCCAACCGAGTGAGAGAAATGTCTCAAGTCTACTACTATAGGTATCCGATTGTACCAGCTTCTATCTTCCTTACGAAGCGAGCTATTTTCTTCGTGGTTATGTTTTGTAGAGGCTACGTGAAAATATTTTTTAAAATTATCGGTTCAACTGATTTTCACGATTGCGATTCATTTGGAATGTAAACTGGAGACACCTGTGTGATTGCTGGCATGGTAATTTGAACAACATTCACTGAGTTTGGCAAATGTACGCTCAACCTACTAGGTTATTGTTATAATCTGTTCTTTCATCATTTGAAGTCAACACTTCGCATGTGATCAAGTCACTTAACAAAGAAACGTTATCCATCCTGGCTAAGCTTCATGTTGTTTGTTTTGACAGTTGAGGACTTTGGTCTGAAAAGTGTCTAACAATGTTCTTCCAGAGGCACTGGGTTCAATAACTCGTTCCAACTTAGCGTGTTTTGAGAACAATGCTTTCCTTTATTCCACAAAAATCTACCCGATGTAGGAGATAAACGTCGATTTACTCAGTTCAAATCCTGCTATAATGAATCTTCTAATCTATAACATTTTTCGCTGAGTTAACAAAACACAACAAATTGTTATCTACAAGAAGCTGATGAAGGTTTCTTTTCCGCAGTGACTAGAAACCAATTTTTAAATCCTTTATCCATTTTTTATTGTGTGAGTGCTAAACACATGAAACTTTACGTATGTTCAAATTTGGATTTATATGTTTTCAATAACGGTGTTTATTTTGTGATGCTTTTCTACACGGCCAAACATTGATTGTGTACACCAAGTGTGCTTGTTGCTCAACTTAATTCCTGACTATCTCAGTTAACTACCTCAGTTAACAAGAGACAAGAAATAGTTTTATTACTGAGGCTTGATTTTACAAACTTCTCGGAGATTCGAAATTTTTGTCAAAGCAACCGACAAGTTCGTAAATCTTTGGTACCCTATTTTAAAAATGGGAACTACTTTCTTTGATGTGTACTTTGGTAAATTTCATTTTGTTAGGTTGAGCTAAACCATGATATCTCATCGGTTGACTAGCAGCCTATTGTATGTCGTTAACTCCCTTCGGAAACTAAGGACTGGTGACCAACGTTCTGATCTTTAAAGTCGCTGAAAACAAAAAACTGCTGGGGATCGGAGCATCTATTGCGTGATGTAGCAGTCACAGATTGAGTAACGTAATCAACATAATCAGTAAGGTGTAGCTACAATCTATTCTTGCCAATATCATATTTGTTATTCTGCTTTTTCTGATCTGCTACCATTGCTGTTGTAATTGTGAATAATACCTTGTTTGTAACATTCCAGTTACCAGTAAGTGCAATAGATATAATGGATCAAACAAGTTTAACTGGAAACATACAATCACACGACTGTTCAGACAAACAGTGACCAAAAGCCATACTTTCTGTAGACTCAATCTAACCACCAGTTGAAATGTAACCCAAAAATTTCTTCAGAATATCTATACCTTCTGGTCTGCACGCGAGTGACCTTCTTGGTTGCTAGCTTTGACACAAACTCTGTACCGGAACACAAATATATGTGCGTTCCTGCAAGCATGCACGAAAATTCCGCAATAACGTGCTTTTTAACGGCGTTGCCAATGTGACAGTGAAAGTAAGGCATTGCAGATGTTTTTCGTAAGTTCCGGCTGACCTTTCTATTGTGCTTCTTTTTGCTTAGCTACGTATTCCTTAAATTGTACGACTCTGCGTTACCTTGGTGAACACTGCGTGGCGTGCTAACTTGTAAGTATTTGTCAGCAAAATAATCATTTTAAAACCTAAGAAACAGAGTTTTTATGATTCACTATCAATCTTCTGTCTTACACGTTTTGTTCCGTCTCTTTGGCTAGTCCGTTGACAACCTCGTGGTCTGATCTCGGCGCTATCGCGTAAACAATAACGTTGACCGTAGCCTTCGTATTCAGATAAGGTTTTCGGCTAGTTCAATTCGAACAGAAGCACTGGACTCAAGTTTCACTGTTAATAGTACGCACCAGCAGTGTGTTGGTTCATTTGAACCCGAATTTACGCTCCGCTGCCGTGATTGTCTGACAAGCTTATCAACCATCATACTGGTAACCTTACAACAAGGATGATGTGGTGATCATATCAGAACTTCGGACCAAACGCACAGCCGTATGTATAGCATTCGGTTTTTCCAACAGCTTTGATAGGGATGTACACAGAACCATTCTGTTCACTCCAGTCACTTATCCCGTGATCAGGACCTCTCGGTTAACTTAAGGCAAATACTTTCATTGAATCAACTCAGCAGTTTTAAACAGTTCACCAACGTTTTAGGATTTAATGTGAGACTGTTCATGGTTGTAAATGTCTAAACATCATAATTATTTCTAAACCAAATGACGCTGAGCAAGTAAACATCAAACACTTAGCCTGAAACAGTTTGTGGACCTTTTCTAGAGAACACGTATTAGGAAATGCAGCATTTCATACCTGTTGTGATAATCAGTTGAACCAGCATCGACTTGTTTTATGGTAACGTATTCAACATATCCTCGTGCTAGTGTTACTCACAACGAAATAAAAATATTACATTTCTTATATTCCTCCGCCCGAGCAGGTGGTTTCAATATTTCACCTCAAAATGCTTGGAATATACAATTTGCTTTTTCTATCTGGTTTTTGTGCCATATAAGTTTTCTTGATTAGTAACTCAGCTGTGTTTAAGCAGCAACCTGAATAGCTGTTGGTCGTAGGTTTCCCAAGTTTTTTTGAAGCGTTCTCAGTAAATTCTTCCGTTACTGATAAGTAGTCTGGCAGATTTGATAATTTAGAAGGGATCAATTTGCGAAAAATCTGGATTTCGGCTGGATTCGAACCAGCGACAGAAATAAAATGTCAAAATGCAGTAAATGTTCTATCAGCTGAGCTACGAAGCCAAGAAGTTGAAGTGGCTTTGTAGCTCAGCTGGTAGAGCATTTGCCGCGTTTGGACATGTTGTTTTTGTCGCTGGTTCGAATCCAGCCGAAATCCAGATTTTTCGCAAATGGATCTCTTCTAAATCCTTTTATATCCAGCTAAATGTGAATTGTGGGTGTTCACTGTAAATTTTTGTGATCCGACTGGTTTAGTCGATGGCTTGAATACTAATTAGAGACAGTTAGCGATTTGATGATGATTTTTGGTAGACTGTCTTTGAACATGTTTAGCATCTTATCCAACAGTCATTTGACATAAAACGGCTAGTATACACAAGAATACACCAGTATGGGTTTGATGGTATTTCCAAAACCTAGGGATTAACTAATCGAAGACACTTAAAATATTCTGAAGTTACAAGCATTGCAAGTGCAAATCACTACCTTTTACCACGAGCATGAAGAGGTGCTTTTGAAAGTGTCACTTAGCTAGAAACGATATAATGTCATTTAGGTATAGGCTAAAGTTTGAAGGTACAGTCTAGATCGTACTTATCAAGTACAGAAACACGTCTGTGATTTCCGATGATGTTTAACTGTCATATAAGAATTAGGAAAAAAGAAACTCACAAACAGCACATCTTAATTAAGCCTAACCTACTGTGCGGTCAGTGACGCAATTGTCTACACAGTTATATCACGAAAACGTGGTCCGGATTTCAGATCTCGGCTATGTCATCAACGTACGCCACCGCTGAGCTCTGACAAGTGCGAAACTACACTTTGGTGCTTTTTTTACAGAAAGCTGACTGAACGGTTTTTTTATATGAATGCGAAAGTCACAATAACGTGAATTTTATGTAAGTAAAAATCATTTGTTGTCTGTATATCGTGGATGACGTCGCTCCTATTCATTAATTAAGGTGTAGCGCAACTCATTGGGTCGTAACAATCCATCCACTGTTCCATGTAAGAAAGTTGCTTTTACTGGAGTAGGTCTCGATGTATTATCAACATCTCATGGTTTACATAATTTTTTTTATAGATTCTCACAAGGACCTCACCATCTCTTGCAAAACCTGTCTTGTGTAGCCATTTACACCACTGAAGATGTACGGCGATGTAAATTGATCCTAATGAGGTGCAAGCAGCAACTGTTTGGTATCTGAGTGCGTCAGATATGAATTTATCAACTATCTTTCTCAGTGAGAGCTTCCTCAGTTGATAATTTCAAAAACAAAGTCTACTTACCCACCCATGGAGCTAAGCTGGGTCTGAAACTGTCCTGGCTAGCGGTGTCATCGCAATGGATCGAGGCTCCACCAGTACTTTTACGATTGCCTCTGGCTGTTACTCTGTACTGAAGTGTGGTTCCTACATGTTTTGTTGTCTACCGATCCTTTCAGTTACTCTAACATTGCTTTCAAGTGCACACTATTGTAAATGCTGTGATTACCGAGACACTATACGCCCCACAGATCAGTTTTCATAAACTGACCAACACAGAATCAAATCTACGTGAAAATTTTCAGATTTCTTTTATTTGCACTCTTCTCACGATTCCCACGGATAGACATTTTGAAACAGTTTGCTACCGTGCTCCAGCAGGAATTTCTGCGCACATTTCTTGTGATTCGGCATATGCGATCACTTGATCTAATGGTGCAAATACAAAGTCTACGTAATTTACATGCTATGAGATGAACACCAACAGTGGCCAAAATTTTGTATTGCCTGTTTTGTACCAAACAGCAACCCAGCACTACACATGTGACCAGTAGAGCGTGGTGGATAACGAAGAAATTACAAATATCAAGCGGGATGAAGAAATTGATTTGATCCAAGAGGGTCGAAGGTTTTCAGGCTTTCACAGCCCGCAATAAACCGTGCATTTCTGGATGTTAACTCGTCGTCCTCGAACTTTGGCAATTCTTATGTGTATGCGCGACCGATTTTTTCTGATGTGCGTCTTCATATCCAAACAAAAGCAGCCCCAATGTAGATAACTTCAACAGCTCTTTTACTTCTTTCTCCTTGCTTGTTTATACTTTGTGAACCATCTATCAATACATTCAGTGTATATGATTGTCAGCGTTTCTGAAGCACTACTTACATCACTCTTCCACATGAATGGTACCGAAGCGTTGCTAGCTTGCCAATGAGAGGAAGATTTTATTTCATTGCTTGTATCCCGTCTCCGTTGCTACATTTCAAGCAACCCTGATTAATTCATGACTAGAATGTCAGTAGAATGCTCTGTTCAACCATCGTGGTCCGTGTTAACAAACCTCCTTTGAGTGGGGTAACTTTGTAAACAAAAGCGCAATCATTTGGTCATCTTGTGCACACGGTGGCAAAAATGTGAATACGAACGCCGTATGTTAGTTTATCGTCTCTTTCTCTAAAGCACAACGTAATCAGACAAAGACATTCGCGAGCTTTGGAGTCTGATTGCTTTCCTGAGTAAACTCGGTTGGTGTCGACTAGTGGATTGGCAGTTTGCCGTACTCAATGTGAGTTTATCTACAGGATTACTAGCCGCTCTAATTAGTCTTACCTTTCTAGTTTTTTACTTTAATAAATGTTTCATCTAACTTTTCTCCGTCGTCACGACAATCCGCGACTGAATTCATAACACCACTGAAAAGATTCGAAGTCATTTGTGTGTGTACGAATGTATTTAGTACCTCGTATCAGGTTACTCAGCGACCTGACCTAGGGGCACATAGATACATTCGGCTCCGCATTAAAAAAGTAGAACGAAAAGTCCTGTTGTTTTCATTAAATGCCAGAAGCGTGATGGAACCGTTGAAATGCCTCCTATCTACACATGACAGTGACAAATCCGGATCCAACAAGGAGATTTAAGTATAAATCACAGCTCTTAATCCTTGCACAGATCGGTCGATGCATGATCAGTTGATCGTGTCAGCGTTTTAAGGATTTCACACCTAAATGTGTTTGTGTTCACGTACAATATCAAGACAAAAAGGACGGTCTTAATTTGGCAACGCTTAAATTAACTCACGTTGGTATGGTAAATTTCCTTCGTGTTCAGATTTTCTTCGTATTTACTGATATGACTGATTTTTCATGTTTCATCTTACTAACTCAAAAACGTGCCACTACTCGGAAGTACTTTTAGACTGGCATTTCAGTTGTCGCAAAACAGTTCACTACTAGTTTTGTAAAAGACCTTCACATCGTCAAAAGTAACGATGGACGATACTGTTTGGTTGATTGGTTGTTGCTGCACGTGACTTTACGCAGCGGCAGTATCTGTTGCGGTACACTGAGATATGTTTGCAAATTAACATTGGTCAGACTTAACTGGCCAACTATGAGTTTTCACTAAATGTATTTGATGGCGTAATTGCTAACATATCTTCAAGCGATCTTCATGAGCTAACCCCAAACTTGACTTTTATCTGAAAAATTCTCAGTTCTCATTATTGATTATCGTGATCAATCGTGTCAGTGACACTGTTATTTTAAAGCGAACGCCAGACACACTTGATCGCAGTTCTCGCATTCAGAAGAGTCTTTTCGCTGGTTCATTTAGAAGAGAACCACTTGATTCGAGTTTTCATTTATTAGAGATCGTTAACAATGCATACCATCATCTGGACCAGAATTTGCACTCCGGGCCCCGTGAGTATAAGACCAGCGGGTTGACCACAACGCCAGTAACCTCACAATAGGCGTGATCGAATGATCATATGCAAACGTTCAACCCTGACTTTGCGTGAATTATGTTCAAGTTGCTTTGTTAGTTGGAAAAGAGAACCAACAGACTAGCTGTGATCAATCCCAATGGTAACTCGCTTAGTCCTCTCAGTTTGGTTGATACTACTGATTTCGTTTAATCAACTTAACGTGGTTCAAGTTTATAATAGAGGTATTATTTTGGCTACTGTTAAAGTCCACTTGAGATTCCTGGGTTTTGTCAGTACACAAGTGTTCCGACTGTTGAACAACTAAATGAAATTCGACTGGGGTTTACTCCTCCTTGTTTACAAGTATACAGTCAACTGCCAGATTCGATGTTCTATTTTGAAGTCATCTAGTTTTGTACAATGCCTAAGATGACTATCTTTGCTTTGGCGGAATTTTTATTCCTAACGGACTTTCTGTCCTTCGAGAGTTGTGTCAAGGTATTTATTGTCATGTTCGTCTGACCTACCTCTAGCTGGATAAACACAACTGCCTAAGGTTGACAGATGATACGAGGGTAAACCAAAGGGCGGACGAACTGTATTCTAAAGTGAAGCAATAGTATTTCTGGGAATCTGAAGAACGCTTTGTTTCAACCACCTTGCATTTCTAGTAGCTCGAGGGTATGGTCTGATTCAAGGTCTCTCTCGGTGTTTATATACACAATATATTATTTATTCAGTAGGCCTTCAATGTAGTAGTAATTTGTTATTCATATCTCAAGAGAGCTTCATGCTTTTGACAACATTCAGTTTCTCATGTATGGATTATATTCAACTGACGTACTAGACTTACCATTAAAAGGACCAATATTTTGTTTTCAAAAACAGCGTTATTAATTCAAATAAAAAATCAACCTAGTTGATGTTGCATGCTGTCCGACGTGAGACAGTGGAGGATGAACGCAAATGTTTGTCTCGCTAACCCTGAAGACCGAGTTTTGCTCTTGATGCTATCAGACTACACCTCGTCTGATGGTGAAGCGTTTGCAACCTAAATGCCAAACTCAAAAACATCCCAATAACTAAATCCTCAAACCCAGCTACGAACAATCACTATTTCCAACTATCAGTAGCAGAATACAGGTCAGAGACCGATTCTTCAGAAAGACTAACTTAGGAATATGTGGACTTGCTATTTGAATAAGCGATGACATCAGTCGGAGGTGGTACATTTGCAATTTCTATCCAGAACTCTTGAAAATTACTGCTTGTGCCTATTGACTAACTTAAAATGTATCATTCACGTCATGTCAAACTTCGTTTATTTTTTCGCATAAGAACGTCTTGTGCAGTCATCTGTAATGGCGCACGTACTAGTGGAATATCTGTCAATACTCATAATTCTTACGTCTCCTACGTTACTCTTTAAATGCATTGTTCGTCTGAGTTACACCATAGATATACGTATTTGCATAGTTATGATGGGTTCTGTATGAAAATAGTAGTTCACTCCCGAGAAGTTGACTTGTTTTGCAAGAATCTTTGTGAAATATCAAAGTTCTGCATTTCATATGTGTAGCGCACGATAGGTGGCATCTGTGTGTATTTGGTTCATTTTCTGGAGTTCGATTTGGCTATTTCGTGCAACTAAAAAACAAATAAAAATCTATTCCACTCTGTGGTCTTTTCAGCATTTGAAGTGCGCCCTACCGAGTCGAACATAAGTGACGCTCAAAACAATGGAACGCGGTCCAATCGGCAGATAATCGTATTCTCAGCGGCTGCCCCAGAGGTGGGTGAGAACACACTGTCCGTCACGAAACGTAGTGTGCTTGCGCAGCCTTCGTTGCCAGCGATTGGCGAGGTGAGAATTGGTTTATATCTCGTTTTGTACTTGTGAGTGAATATGTGATCCTGACCTAGTGTTTCCTCGGAATTATGAAGCCACCCAATATATTCAACTTACTTATGTCGCGTTACCTTGCAAACTGCGTATTTTTGTATTCGACTAGCCTACTGCGCTGCATTTTAATAAGCTGAAACGTTACTAGTAAATTATAGGGTATTTTGTTCAGTACAAGTTAAGCATCATTCACTATTGATAGCGTCTTTCGAATTCTCGTAGACAATTCCCCTGAACCCTCGTGGAAAAAAGACAGTATACTAGAATTCCGTTGCTAATAGAGCTCATCAATAATACATCTGCTCGCCTCAAACCGCAAACAATGTGCTGCGTTTGCGGTTTGACAAGGCAAAGATTTGATTGCTTGATAAAACCAGGCAAGCATACAATTCGTCAAACGAAGGCTTGTTTAACCTTTAGTTGTTAGTCACTTTTCATATGTGAACTTCAATAATGTAATGTAGTATACTACTCACAAACGAGATTGCCTGTCATATGAAACTCTTCTCATTCCGAGGTTCCTTAGTTCTTTTGCATCTGCTGGCGAATCCTTTCCGACCAACGTAGTGTTGCCACTGGCTTATCGATATTCCCCTGGTTCGCCGCGCCGGCATTTCGTGTCACGTTGCTAACTCACTGGCATGCACTCGTTTCGTCTCGCCATCCCCCTTGATCCTGTATACTGAGCCCCATTTGGAAATTTCCAAATATGGACTTTTCCATTTAGGCAGGAGTTTTCTTGATTCTGGACTTTTGGCCCCCGTGTTCTGATGATCTTAATATTTCACCCTCTCTCCTAGGTTGAACATTTTAGTTTTGCCTGGCGGATTGGAGCTTTGTGTGTACCTGCGACGCTTTAAATTTTCGTTTGGCTCCTCTATCCGCGACCAATTCTCTGGTGGATTCACTGCACTCTGGTCATATTCCAATGTCCTGATCCACCAGAAGTCGAGGGGTTCTACCGTACATCAATTCAAATGGGAGTTTCTTTGTGCACGCCTGCGCAGACGCCCGGTGGGCCAATAACACCGGTGGTAACGCAGACCCCAAGTCGCCTCCTTTGGCTGATAACCATTCTTTGACCGTTCGGTTAGCCCATTCGTTTGCAGGTGATGTTGCGTCGTTCGGATGCGCTCGATTCCAAGTTGTTGCATGCGTGTTCGAAACTCCTCGCTTTCAAAGCATGGTCCCTGATCCGTCAATATTGCTGTTGGTACACTGTGGTTTGCTACGATGTGCTCCATCACCATGTCTCTCATCGTAGATGCTCCTTGATCCCGGACGCCAGTCGCTTCGATCCACCCGGTAAAATGTTCTGTCATGACCAGAACGTACTGGTTACCGCGGGCGCTGTGTGGAAATGGGCACATAAGACCTATTGACCAGAGTTCACGGATTTCGGAGACTGGTATTGGCTGTAAGGGCTACTGGACTCCTTGATTGTCGCCGTTCAGTAACTAACACTGTTGGCATGCAAGGACGTAAGCCGTCATATCCTCTTTCATCTTCGGCCAATATGCTCTTCGTTGTAGTAGATCGTATGTCCTAGTGCGTCGGGTGTGTGTCATTTCATGGCAGTTTGTTACCAGTTTCCTCTTCATATGTCTCGGGATGACCAGCACGTAAGGGCGCGAAACACCTTTCTGAGTATACTACTAACAAACGCGACTGCCTGTCATACAACACTAGGA
>JTDE01002441.1:65111-80705 GCA_014338405.1 Paragonimus skrjabini miyazakii
CTACCAAAGTTAACTGTCAGATAAGACAGTGTATCAGTTATCTTTCATGATGTTATCAGCCTTTCTTTGTTGAAAAGAGAAGTTTATGCTTTATCACATTTACTGCACAGCGCAACATCCTTAATCTTTTAGTACGTCTCAGTCTGTCTGTCAGTTCGTTTTGTTTCAAACTATTTGTCGTTCAAGTGATAGTTAACCAAATACTGCTTGATAGTATGCTTCATGTGAACCACGGTGTTCGTATGGTGAAGCTCAACCGCTCAGTCCGTTTGATTTATCGGAAGACTCGTACGTTCTTCCTCTACATTTTACACACGGACCTTCCTGGCCCGGAATACAGCAAACTTAGAAATCCACAAGGTACAAGAAATGGAAATCCTCTAGAATAATTTTTTTTTGTTGCGAACCACATAAATGGTCCAGCGGTACTCACTTGAGCGCATGATGATACCTTCAATCATAAGAAGCAACTAGGCAGGTATATTGCTTGAGACGCCCAGTTATCGCTTGTCCATAACTGGCTCTTTCCAATGAGCTGACCAACTGATTGTCCTGGCCAGTGTATTTTCACCTAACCACATCATCAGACGCCAACCAAGTCAAAGTTGCTCATTGTCAGCTGCTTATCACCTCTCGAAATTTAAAGATCGAAACCAGATTGCCTTTCAGCGTTTTAATTTAATTTGTGCTCTTCATAAATCTCAAGTTGTACTGAAGTCACTGAGCGTTGGTTTGTTCTTGTTTGATAATCGTTCATTCCTTTCACATGATTCATGATACCAAATGCGACTAACCGCATAACGAAGTAGTGAGCAAGGTTACTTTCTGTGCCTGTAAAGTACAAAATACTGGTTATCAGGATAATTCAGCAACTCTGTCACTAGTGGTATTTTGAGATGCTTTGTTGAGGACAGTTCCTGTTAGTACCACTGAACAGAAAACTTTCTACTGGCAGTTTAGCTGAGCGTTTGTGTGAACTACTTCTGAACACTGACTACAGTTATGCACTCAGAAACAGATGGATTTCACAACATTCAACCTAAGAAGTCTCACTTTATTGGGCTGACTTCTAGACGTTCAGTTAATTTTGGAGTTAAAGAAGTCTTTTTCTTGGTTGATGGCGTGGCTGAATTAGACTGAATGAGCAGCGGTTGGTGATCCTAATACATTTTCATTCATACTAATATTCAGTCTAGGGTGGCGTGCTAGATATGAGCAAATAGCTGAGTGCGCGCAGGAGTTGAACGTAAAACCAGGCAATTCATCTTCCCGTAGTAGGACTAAAATAGGGCTCAAATAAGAAGTTATATGATCATCTGGCTTATTGAGTAGAAAATTTCACCATATATATTCAATGATTGGAACCCGAAGGACATTACTTTTCCAGATGAAATATTTTAATGAGTTCATAATTTCTGAGTTGATTCTCCGCTGTTTAAATAGTCATAAAAATAAACCATTTCAACCAGCTATTCGTAAAATTAATCGATTTTGGGAAAACCATATCTGTTTTTGAGGGTTCAGGAGTTCACAACCATTTCAATAGGATCTCAACGTGCCTTTTGTTTCAGTGAGTAGAATCAGTCAACGTTTTCTCCACTATTCATTGGAATTGACCGCCTGCAGATCACCGTCCATCAGCTCAGTTCTCACTCATTTACGAAATCTAATTTCAATACTAATTAAAGCTAATTAACTTTCCCATAACTAATACTCTCCAACAGTTTTTCTGGCCTTATAACGATAAATCTCAGAATCAGGCAAATTAATAAATTTTCTGACCTGATACATCGGTGTTAAAACATGTACACGTTGTCAGTATTATCGTTCAATCCAAACTAAATGTGTGCTAGCAGCTTATTATCAACATATAAAATTTTAACGAATGTTGAAGTGGTTTCTTGTAGACTCGTCCGGCCAATTGATGTTTAACGATATAGTCCTCTTGTTCAATTGTTGGCATGTCCATAAAATTCAACATTTTGCAAGTTACACTTCGTCTCGATCATTGTAACATATTTTTATCACTTCATTTTATTAATGAACTTATGGGAGTTGAAGATCTTCTGATTGGTATCAACAAGTGTTACAGTGGAGAGGAGGTGAGTAAAAAATTGCGTTGGGTGGCTTACAGGTGTTAAAAAATGTACATAAAGGTAAATCTGGATTAAGCCGCTGGCGTGAAGTCATATCAACACTGAATGTTGAAACTTACTGAAACGAAGTTTCGCCAGACGTATACACTCAGTAACCTGGAGGGTGACTGGGAACACTGTAGTTCAAGTTGTCCATTACGAGTAGAATTTAACATTTCTGGATCAATCCAATTGATGCCAAAGAGTTATGCAACATCTCCCAATGTGATCAAACAGTAACCGTGAAGCACGTTTTCCCACACTGTTAACTATTCAATTCAGTATCCAATTTCACTGAATGACGTTTTGAACGTTGGTCCTGATTTAGCGCAGATCTACTAGTGGATGACCTGGGCTCTTGAGTACTTTACAACTGCAACTTAAACCTTTTATGTTTGTATTGCATTGAAAATCGACCTTATTCCACTACTTGCTTTGGTTAGGGCAGTTTTGCATAAGTCCACAGACCCTGTGTATAAAACAGTCTGTGACCTCGGTTTGCAAAGCTAATGCTGAATAGATATGGATAAATGTAGTCTGGTTTCACGTTTCTGTCCACCGCTGTTGCTCATTTGTAGTCATACTGTTAACCTCTCTAATTATTTTCTTCTTTTCAACATGCAGGTTGGCGGTTTACAATGCAATACTGTATAGATTTTGCAAGTAGTGCATCTGACGGTCGCTTTGCATAACTTTTTAGGTATTTGTTTTGTAAGCAATCGAGGTGTTTTTGTTACTTGTACACTCTTGAATTTTGTCCTTTAATCGACTCAATTTTGTAACCACCAAGTTGGCCCATTCTACTGTTTCATCTTTTTGATACTGTCCTGTGGATTTCTTCAGGATCGAACTCTTTCAGCCTATCACGACATGTGATTTGACACTAACATGTTTACAAAAATATTGGATGTAACTCTAAACAAATTTGGCCTTTTGGCGGACATTGCTTTCAGTGTGATTCTGACGAAAATTTAAGGCTTGCATGCGTAGGGTTTTTTGTTGTCGATAGTTTTTCTGCAGTAAATGGTGGTTGACCAACAGTATTGGTCATCACTTAATCGCGTTTAAACCGTTCTTGTGATTTAGTTATTCTGCTGACACCTGACAGATCAAATTCCTCTAAATGAAAGTAACAACTCACACCGCTGCGACGACACAAACATGTTTTTGCTGGTCACTGGCTGTTCTAGCACCTGACCTTGTTCTTATGCACACTTTGCATTTTTCGAACGTGCCAATGTGTGGTTGTATACGTAATGCACCTGCGGTATGATCCGTATTTTGCTGGAGTCTAGCAAGAATGAACAAATTTGTTTGCTTCAAAACCCTTGCCTGAGGTTTTATACATGACAAATCGCACTTATTTTGCCACTGTTAGGAGGAACCGGAAGGTCGTGACTCCGTTTATGATCGTCCGGCGGAGGCAAAAGTTTTCTGGTTTCTACAGATCATGACCTCCATTCTGGGTTCATTCGCGCACGGCGGCAATGATGTCAGGTGAGTGGGCAACTCATAGGCTATACGGTTTGTAAACAACAGTGACAACACAGTTTTGCCCAATCGTTTTTGTCAGGGAGTACACGTCGACCATGTTCTGTATGTTACCAAGTTCCTTCTAAGTACACCTCATCTGTGTATTGTCTCCATTTCTTGTTTTGTTAGCAACGCGATTGGTCCACTGATGGGCCTGTGGATCGTCGGTGTGACGCAAGATGTCGCCTCCAAAATGGCTAATCCTTACTGGATTTTAGTCTACGGCGGTGTGGGTATTTCAGTCGGTCTGTGGATCTGGGGTAGACGCGTGATTCAAACACTGGGTGAAGATCTCACTCAAATCACTCCGTCCAGGTGAGTTTTTAGTAGACATGTTGATGCACCTGCATGTTATTACTGGTGGTTTCGATTAGACCTGAACCTTACCAAACTTCAGTTTGGGTAGCAAACCTACCAACCTTAGTTCGGTATATCAAGTGTAGTATCCACCTGTCACATCTGTGGATGTTTTCACATCATTAATTCTAAGACAGTAACATCTATTCGAGATCAGAGATACGGACTTCCAAAAAAATGGAATCCTGCGCGCCGGCTGTCTCAACTACTCATAATAGTTAACGATGGGCTTTTTTTACTTAAAAAGCTGTCCATGATAGAGTTTTTCACTTTCGCTCTGTTTTCTAAAACTTCCACGTTTCGATTGTTAGTTGCGTGTTCTGTTCTTGATTCGTTTTCAGCATGTATTTGGCTGTGTGTTTCATAATCGGACAACCTTATTTTTCTGTATCCGGTTGTTCATCTACGGCTCGATAAAATTGTAACCGAATTTACAGAAAGGACCGATCCTGGAAGACTCATGGGACAAGCAAAATAAGCCTGTTTTTAGTTTGAAGCCAAGTTTGGAATATAGCTATTAACTTGCAAATCAATAGATAATTGTAGTATAGAAACACGAGACCAGTCATCAAGTATGGTTTCATGGGACATGTACAAAATTGACCGAACCATGAAGCCACCTTTAAATCTCAGGTTACATACCCCTCTCACTGCGCTGGTCATGGGCAATGAAATCCTCGACCCTCCCGCTCAGCATAGTTAGGAGGTGTTGTTCATCTGTTCAAGGTGTTCTTGTCCATCTACATTCCTGGTTGGAAGCACTCCCTGACCTAGCAGTGAGTCGCAGTGAACGATGAACCTGTTTTCGCAAGCTCACTGACTCTTCCTTTCGTGAAATTTAGTCGTTGTTTTTTCATTTTCTTTCAAATTTTTCACTGCTAAAATTCTGTATTTATTTTGTGGACCGTAGTCAAAATCAACGACAAGTCAAGATGTACTCGCAGGTGCTGCTCGAAGCTAAAATTCATGATATCTCGTTGAGACTTATCGGATTTTATCGTTTGATCTATGTGATTGATTGACCCAGCGAAAGTTCTCAAGCAGCTTGTACTACCATTGAGTATTGAAGTTGTTTCACTTATGGCTTGTGTGACAGGTTTACTGGTTCCAACTTGTCCATAAAAAAAGTGTGGGTTTTGACTCGATTTGAACCTGCCGGTTTGTTGCACCGTTGTAATTTGTGTTTGTCCGTTTACCTACAACGGCGATTCATAACCACAATCAGGCTGAGCCTCATTTTTTGATGCGGTAATTACCAAGTGGTGAAAACCCTCGGAAACAGTCGTTTACATGGTAGCTCTCCGAAGTACTTGAGTAAATCCAACCATCTATTGCCACATCTTTTGAAATGCCGCTATACCCACAACAATTGAAAGAGGATATTTTCTGTTGGTTGATCTACATACCTGAACTCAAGCACCAGTGTATACTATTTGATCCTAATCAGATTTTAAAATGCTTAACAAATGCTGTTATATATGTTATTTCCATTCATAGAACTACTTTTGTGAGCTTATCACAATTCTTTATATCTCTTCATGACGGATGCAACCATGATTCTGCAGCTCACATAACAAATTCAGTTGTAACAGTACATCCACCAGATGTCTTAGAGCTATTAAATCTCAGACAAGTGAAATCCCGGAGGTAAAACCCCTCAGTACATGTCCTTCCGATACCAAAGGCAATGAACAGACCCCGAAACAAAGGTCCTCAGATTACTTCGGATACCCAAGAAAACAACAATTTTGGTATTGGTATGTTGGCCGAGCTTGGCATTTAGGTTGCAAACGTTTCATCACCAAGCGAGGTGACATCATCAGTGCGTAATCGTTTTAGCGTACGGTTTTTTAGCGTGAAGATTGGTTAAGTTTGATGGATGCCTGCTCTTATATAGCAGAGTGAGTTGACCTTCTGACCTGAATTCTGGTTGGTCGCTCTCTGTCGTTTTTTGACCTTTGACCTGATCTACCTTCGGCTGATTCTTGTTGCAATTGAACTTTGACCTGCTATCTGATTGGCTATTTCCTGCAGTTCGGCGAACATACCAACACCAAAACCACCAACCCGAGCTACGAACAACACCAACACTGTTCACAACTATCCGAAACAACAATGTATCTTACTCATTGGTAAACAACAGTACTGTTCTGCGAGTACTTTAAGGAAAAGAAATGTATAATCACATGCGGTAAAAATCCGGTCGGCTACTCTGTTCGACATTATACCGGATAGTTTGTTTTGTAAAGTTTGCTGTACAACATCCACAAGAGCTGACAAGTGAGCTAAGTTAAGCCGAAAAACAATACATTCGACAGTTGCATAATCACCTCCATTATTCATGGTTAATTGTGCATTATGTTCATTGTTGGCAGTACATTATGTTTGGTAGTGGATAGTAGAGGAACCGTGGTCATGAGTAAAGACATCTGTGAATAGATGATCAAAATTGGACAGTGAGCAAACGACTTTCACACTTTAAAACATTGAAGATCAATAAGTCCAGTGACATTAAAATCGGATTCAGTCAGCTGTTAAAAATGTCTAAAACATTCTTGATCAAAATGCTTTAAAACGTCAGTGATAAGAAGTACAATTAATGAAGGGGTAGACATACGTTCATAGAAAGTAAGATATGGTTGTGCAGGGTTGAAACTTACTTTGGTTTGGAAAAAGGAGGCGTGAGTATCTATACTCAAACCATTATTTGTACGAAAGGTCATACCAAAGTTTAGCTTGTGTGACGGCTAAATAGTTTACAGGTTGCTGTCGTTAGTCTCGTTTCGAACCTATGGTTGGAATCAGTGACTAAAAAACTATTAATAGGTTATTGCTATAGAAAGCAAGTGAGGCGCCAATACATTTAGACGCATTTGGCCGTAGAAGGCATGTATTAAATCTGCTGACCAGCTAGGTAACATCTTTCTGCAAAACACGGAAGGAGAATATCTCCCAAGACGACATCATACTCATACTCTAGGAAGAATTCGTACTTTTGAAAGGGATTGGGAATTCTTTATAAGTAAAGAAACTTGGGAGAGGGGTGTGTTTAGGAGAACCCCCAAATTAGTGACCAGCGATAAAGACACTGAAAACTTTGAATATATATTTTGGGAAGAATTTAAAAAATGGTCTCTAAACACTTTTGTGCAAAACAGTGGATACTGCATTCTTGAATAATAAAAACAGTATCACTCTGTTGCTATAGTTTATTGCACTGCCGTAACCATGACAGCAGATATGGAGTGCCTCACATTTCATTGTTTGGGTACGACAAAATTGGGTAAACCAGACAAATTAACACACCAGCGATGGACCGTTGCCGGCAAACAACAAACTGTGCGTTACAAGATGCGTGACAAGAGTCGTTTGGTAAGCTTCCAATGCCACCGACGCACATACAATTGGTCGAAATGTGGACATAGCTATTTTTGATGGCCATGGGGTGCTATTTCGATGTGTAACCAAACAGGAGACGCGATTATTACAATACTCAAAGGAAAATCTCAGTGAGGCAGTGAGATATGGTCAAAGACCATAACGGATAAATCATGGACAACATGATTTCTCCAACAATTAGCACTGTTTAATGCGACAAATATGTCCACGTGTGGCTCATACCAAATTTATGTATTCACGGATAATAGTCAGGAATAAATCATCGAGATCTTTTCCTCTAGATTTAAGATATATCATCATCGTGCATACGGCTGGAAATTTGGTGGGGGAGAGAACAGTCTGTTGTAAGAAGAAATTCACATGCAATGTGTGAAGAAGAGTACCATTCCACAACATCGCAAACAGACTTACGCAGATAGAAACTGATAGCGTATAACTGTTGTGTTATAATTCATACTTTGTTTGAACTAACCTACGAACCGTTTTGCTTGTACCTGAGGGTACGCCGAAATATCCTCTATCAAACTCCTAGGTGGTCAATTAGGCACTTACACTGCAGGCGGTGTAGAAACCCTCAGCCTAATGTGTTACTCCATTAGTAGAGAACCTCCTCGCTTCCGCTTGTCTAATGAAATCGTAGTTAACCCTTTGGTTTCTGTGCTTAAGAAGAAACTGTGTTTTTACAATGCTGCGGTGGTGTTGTGCGCAGTTGACTGAGCTACTGCGCACAAAACCGGATCGAGTTGTTCCCTGACACACACATAATTTCGGGTGAGGGAATAGTTATGAGCAATAAACCCCTTTTGACGACTCGCCAGCTGAAGGATCAATTTGTTTGACGTCGTCATATCTGCACTGAAACCCTACACACAAGCGCGCATGTACTTTGGTATCGGTGTTTAGAAATAACTTTCGGAAGATACGTTATACATCTGTAACCTTTTTACTCCAATTCTTCGTTTAGCTTATTGGTTTGGATCAGCTGTGTTACAAGGCTCTCAGTTAGACATTTCAGGTCTTGTTCCTTTGAATACATATCGGATTTGATGTGCATGGGCGGAGCCAACAACAGCATAAAGTACGTAATACCGAAATATATGCGTAGGTATCATTCAATGTGTTTGCTATGGGAGACTGTTTCGGACGTGGATGCCGGCAACCATGTTTGCATGTAACAGGTCTGTATCAACTATCTTTTATTGCCTTAATTTCCCACCGTTGGTTCTGTGTGGCTATAATCGCAAATGTTACAGTGCAAGCAACGCGCTTTGCACAAAGGTCTTTGTGCACTGACCACTGTCATATACCAGCCTACATTCACACCACTAATCATGTATGTACGTATGTCTGAATGTACGTAAAAGTACGATTGCACTGACACATATTGTATGCATGCGCAATTGCGTTAGCTACAAGATAACACTTTTTCTCTCGTTTTTATCTCTAGCGGGGTATGTATCGAGTTGGGATCGGCTCTGACGGTATTGCTTGCAAGTAAATTGGGTCTTCCGGTGTCCACCACACATTGTCAAGTCGGTTCGGTAATATTCGTAGGCCGTTTCCGTTCGCGGAGCAATGTGAACTGGAGCATCTTTCGTAACATTTTCATCGCTTGGGTCGTTACGGTCCCTGTGGCTTGTGCAATCTCTGCTTTGCTCATGTACTTATTCACGTTTGCTATCTAACCTCTCTGCTACCTTCTCACGCCCTTGTTAGATGATAGAATTACACTCAGATTCGGAATTGGTAGTTAACAAATTTTCTATCTGCTTTCCATAAAGACCACTTTTTTTAAAGGATAAATGTATGCGTTCTATTGAGAACGAGATCCCGAATGAACATTCGCTAACTGCTATCTGTCTCCTGCTTATACTATTAACCACAAAATGCTATTTTTTCCCAAGTGTTTGTGTTTTATTGCCAGACATATTTTGCTGAAACACACACAAAAACGTCTCACAAACGTGATCATGCGAATTTTGCAAACTGCGTCGGTACAGGAAGTTGTTTGTTTCAATGGGTAAATCTTTCTTCATATGGCTCTTAGCTTTTTGACATATAAGTGTAGTCCATATTACTGTACACATTGAGAGTTGCCTGCCACAAGGATTTCCCCCAGTTTGAATCAATCTTACTATCTCATAGATTCCTAGGTCGTGTGTTGCAATTTACAACTTTGTACCATGTTGCATTACCGTTCATAAGGCGATTTGAATGTCGTGAGATTCTTTTTTAAATACTTTTAGAGAAAGTTTGATTTATCGCTACGTATCTGGAAAAGGTATGGGGTTTAAACTGTCATTCGGTTTCAGCGCTTACAACGCAAAGTGTGATTCCATTTTGGCGACTTCGAGAATCGATCAAGTGACGATGCGGGCTGTAAAGCCAGACTTAAACTCCAGTCCCATCATATCGGTCGCTTTTTCTGTTTGCCTCAACGCTACAACATCCGGTACATCCGTGGGCGTTTGACCTTGGTGTGTTTGTGTGTTTCTGACATGTTACATCGTTAACGGCCGAAAAGCTGCAGAGGGAATATGATGACTGTTACATATACTTCGGAAACAAGTATCACGCAGTTATCCTCATACCCAACGCATAAACTAGGTTACAAACGTCTGAGATTTCACACTCGAAATAGATGAACAAAAGGCATTTCGACGCCAGAGATCATGATCTAGGTGACGTTTTTAAGTCGGGCGTCAGCAGAATTGGATGAGACACGCAACGTGCTCTGTCTCTTTAAGGATTTACACTCCCCAGCAGCAGGGACTTCAACGCTGTTACTGATTACATATAGTTTTCTACACAGTTTTGCAGCCGACTGGTTGGGAAATGTTTGTTTATGGAAAACTATCAAATCTAGCACACTGTTGTCATAATCCTCAACGTCGGAGATTTACAACATATGTTCCCAATCACAGTCTTTCAGTGGAGTGCCGGCAGACTCGGTTTCTGTTACGAAGGAACTACAATCCATTTAACAGTAACAGGTTACTGTTGCTTTTAACTTGAGATATCTTTTTCCTGAGACTTACAGGGCGATTTTCGGACGCGTTAAAGCTTGTCTATTTGAAAACATACCCCAGTTCACTTGGGCCAAGGGAAAATCTGTGTACTTCAAACTGGGAAAGGACTCAGCAAATTTGAACATGGTTTCATTACGGATAGGGCGTTGAAACGATAAGGACATATTCCAGAGAAGATCTTGTTTCTTATCTGAATGAACATCAAAAGATGCATCTTTCATACAGACTGAACATCACTAGCCGTTAAATACAGCTGTCACGTTTCCATACACTTTTAAGTCGTCCCCTTTTGAAAAGAAGCACTAAACTGGAATTTCGGTCTTATTAGAAGTCGTCATTAGTGCATATCTTCGCCACGACCGGGACTAGAACTCGGACCACACTTTCATGAGGCAACCATGTTGACCACTGCGCCATTGACCTCCCATTAGGCACGACCGAATTATCTTATGTAAACACTCAACCACTTTTGCTTGTAAGTAACGAACAGGTTGCCCGATCACCTCGAAAGCCTATGGGAACGAGAAGCTGCGAACAATTGTGGGTGATGTTCAATCTATATGAGAATCAAAATCACCTACTACTCATCATCATCATCCGTAGCTTAGGCTACACTGGTTTATATGATGCATCTCTGATGACAGAGAGTCATTTATCCGAAATTGACGGTTCGGGTGCACTAGGAAACTGAGGACAGCGTTAATTTACGGCTATGAAACTTGACTACTCAGTGTAGTAAGCGCGACTCGTCTTCGGATACTTAACTATCGATGTCTGTGTTCAATCTCTAGCGCTGGGTGACATCAACAGTTGAACAACGAAGACAGTAGGATACGGAAATTTTGTAATGGCATATAATTTCCTTGGTACAACCTTCAAGTATGCGCAGACTTAGATGGTTGGTCCGTATATCAAAAATGTCGGATAAACGCCTGTCTCGACGAGCACTTCTTATCGATACCGCGACCGACTCGCATAAACTTTGAGGTAAACAGATGATCACCTGGTGTAGAGCAGTGAATGTATTAACCAAAAAGTTAGATGAGCTAGGTCAGGTTTGTCATCTTGGCTCTGCCCCAGCGGTTAACCGAAATGGAGAATGAATATGTCTTATAAGTTGACGGTCGACTGAACTCGGCGGCGTGATTGTTGCAACTGTTCCCTGCATTGTCTTTGAGATAATTGCAGTCAATGAAGAAGAGCACTAAAAACCGCGGGGAGGTTATCTTGTTGGTGACACATTATTCTCACATAAAGCGTGGTTGCTTGTATGCAAGGCGTAGGCCCTTTGAATTCGGGCGGTGGTGCATTGATTATGGAGTAGATTCCTTTTGTTCCTGTTGTGATTAGTCTACGAGCACGTAAACAGATAACAGAATAACGGTCAATGAAATGGTGAATAACAACACGACGGATAACGGTAATGAATGACGGAGTATACGCGATCAGTTAGTCTCCTCCCAGTCAACCTATCCACTTGAGGCTACCGCGTGAACACTGAGAAAAGACTGGCCTTCAAACAGAGCTTCTTTACGTTGCTCAGTCCGGAGACAGCATGGTCATAAACCCATTCGTATTTATAGGGTTTGCGACTAGCAACAAACAAGGTCAAAGGGAATAGACCGTACATAGTCCAGACAGTACAGTCTAAGCGTGTAGTCGGGATGACAGCAACAGTTGTCACGACGATTGAGGTCGTTTGTGAAGGCCCGTGAAGTACACGACCATGGAAACAGTGAAGGTCACTCATAAATGTACTTTGTTAGTCCTCTTGTCCCACAGTATTTTTTGAGGGACTGACGACTTCCCTGACAGTTTCTTTTGCCTTCTAGCTACGGCATGCTCAACTTTTCATGGCTTTGTGGAAGATGAACAACAGCGTATAACACTGTTGTATTCATGCCTTTGCTGAGTGTGTTGAATGTCGTAAATGATTTATTTGGGCAGATGGGAGCGGTTAATGCCAGTGGTTCCGTCTATAACGGATAACACAGCATTGACAAAACTAGTAAACAGGCATGTTTCAAAAGTAGTTAGCGTTATTTAGCTCACATTACAATGCGTCATTTAGCCATTTCATCCCCCACTCGCTTGTCTACACTTGCACAGAACTATTATGATGCTACTTTATTCTGAGTTTGCTGTTATCATTTGCAGAGTGCACAAATTCGATAATTTGGTACGAAGATCTCATCATATTATAGCACAGATACTCAGTGCAGGCTTTTACGGCGCAACATAATGTTATAAACTTGTGCTAGTACTCATTTATTCGGTTTTTAATTGCGTGATTAGGTTAACAGATTCCTACACTATGATCCTTCTTTCGCAGCTGGTTGTTTTGCATTGTTAGGCTCACGCCCAAACTGATCTGCACGTTTGCTAGTCACTTCTCATTTAGCGCATCGAACGATTGTGCCATGTTGTCATCTTAGACGTCACAACATCTATGATAATTATTTACATAAGCATTGTCCAGAACGTTATATCTTGCCTGACTGCATGCAGTGTTGCATTGTTTCATTTATCCAGAGTAGTATAGATCTAAATTCTGCTTGTGTCTGACTCAATAGAGCATGAGACCGCTTGCACGCACACTGACGGATGTACATGCCAGTACGTCGCCAGTGCGTTGCCAGTGCGTCGTGTATATATTCTCAAATGCTTTGGATATTTTGTGCCATACTATTAATGGGTGGAGCGAGATGAAGCCCTGGGGTCACCAAAACAAAGTAAGTGGTAGTAAATACCCGCTTAATCTTGACAGTGTGAAACGTGCAACACGGCCAAAAGAACGTCTGTTTGACAAATGTGAGTTCGGGTAGCAAGCTAAAAGTATGATGGAAACGGGCCAACCTGTACCGCAGAGGATCTAATTTAAAATCACGATTAACACAACACACGCCAACGTGATCGTACACACGAAGAAAACAGCGTTGAAGTACACCAAATATTTTTCCAGGACAAGTATGTTCAGTACATGAAAGTCACTTTTATAAAATGTGTCCGTGCATCCACAGACTGCCATTAAAGTATGACAATATGTGCTGAATTAATTGTTTATAATTATATCCAAGTGGTGTGAGAACGTTATTTGAGAAAACACTTTCTTGAACACTCCATCTTCTCTTGCTTTAGGTTGAACATCCGTAGATATAGACAATTTGCAATTTGTCCTAGTCCCAAAATTTTGTTTTTCATTTGTATCTAAATGGATTAAGGGAATTAACTCTGATATGTACAGATAAGTTCTGTTTTTGCGACGAGAGTATTTTTCCGTTGGTTGATCAAAACTGTGTACACGCATATTGCTACAACTAAACTACACTCGTATATATTGAGTTTCACCACAAACTCATCAAGAGGATCCTTAACTTTCAAAGTTAGGAAACAAGAAAACTTTTTGATTCCCTTTGCTTAGTCGTACATTCAAGACGTTAGTTAAGAGCTTCTAGCGTGACATCGTTGCTGGGCTGATAGAGTGCCTGTTATATCTAGACGTGTCATTTCTGTCACAAGTTCGAATGCAACCAAAGTCACGATCTTCTACAAGTGAATGTCTTTTAAACCAACATAAGTTGCTGGAATACATGTCATCATATTGGTATACCTTAGTGGTACTATGGTTAACTGGTTTGATTAAGCGTGTTAAGTGAAAAATATGAATACCTATCGACATTAGCAGAGTTATGTAGGTTGAACAAAATGTATAACAGTAAAACAATCATATTGGAAATTTTTCACTTGAAACTCACAACTCTTTGGTGGAGCTAAAACTCAAGGTTACTTGACCTTTTGTAATCTGATATCTTCAACGTTCCATTCTATTCGTCTAGTTGGTCTCTGTCTACTTGTATTAAAAATGATGCATAATTAATCGACGATGTTTCCGGTAGGCGATTCGTCTGTAGCCGTGCGTCATTGATTAAGGATCTGAGCTTAGTCTTTCGGTTTGTTCAGTGTGCTCAACTAGACACAGTCCGATCTGTCTTTTTCGGACCTCCGGGAGACGTACCACTTTTCATTGTAACAATGGTAATAGTTCGTATATGGACTATTTTGTCTTTTTGTTGTGTTTATGTTCCAAATGGTACTAGTAACGTCAAATTAATTTGCAGAACAAATCCGCATTAACGGTCTCAGATTAAAACGAGAGGGTTCGATCAGTTGCTTGATTCATAACAAATGGTTTGACTAATTTGATTCAAAATTTGAAGTGTTCCTTTTATAATTGTTTGTTGCCAGGGTGTGGGATGATAGTAACAGACAGGCGCTACATACCTGAGAGCGAATTTTCAGGAATGCGACCGAAAATCGATGTGACTAAATCGGGTCAACCGCTTGCCACAGATTTCGCTACTTGTTGAGTAGCGTCAGGACTAGTGAGTGCACATCCTGTAAGTGAAGGGGTTGAATCAAACTCCATTCATTGCCCTTGTGTCTTTGTACTCTTCCCAAGTGAGTGCACTGTAGTGTTCATGTATGAGGGTTTGGACAGTAACATTGAAATTTTGAACGTCACGTTATCATTTGGAAGTGTGTCTGAGTTTCAAATGTGAAGCGTTTTGTTATATTCTACGTCCACAAATGTAATACGTGCTTACGTTGCAATAAACTGTAGCACAAAGCTTGTCAAAAGTCAGTCTGATTGACCACTCTGTGACTTGCATCAAGTGCTCAGACTGTGCTGTAATTCAGGTCGCGACTTGATAACCAGGACCGAACGCACTCCAGGTAGAAACCGCTTGGCGCACAATCCATTTCTTATTTGATATCCATCTTCGCACTGTATTCACTCCACGCCTTTTCTTATGATTAGACAGCACAGCAACTCAAGCTTGCGTTGTTCATTTCTCACGTGAGGTAGCTGCACCCGTGTTGATAACCCTACAACAGGTTAAGCCCTGCGTAGAGTTAGATCTCATTTCTATGATACGTTTGAAATTATGCTTGTTTGCTATAAAAAAAACGCACCCGTGTTATTGTAAATTTGGTACTGATGAGTCAATACGAAATGCTTGCATCTACCAGTGTTCGTGTTCTAACTGCTTTGTTCGAACTATTCAAGGGAACCAATTGTTTCAAATTTCTAAGACGACGATTTCCCGCTGAGACCTGCAAACTGCTGCGTCGTGTGGCCA
>JTDE01002441.1:93327-105143 GCA_014338405.1 Paragonimus skrjabini miyazakii
AATCCACCGGATCGATGGCCAACCTGCGCGGTCAAACCAATGGACAAGTGTGACGTGACCGACCAATCAAGCCATCGCCTATTGGCTGTATAGTTACCCAATTTCTGTGTAATAAGTCTGATCGATATCTCGATCTAACTCTATTAACCCCTTATATAATTGTACCGGCCTGAAGATGAATGATCGAAAACACGTTTGCCTATATGTCTTTATTCTCATTACCGTAATGGGCATATTTGAAACGATGTTCACACTTATCCAACCAACCACTAGCACGGTAGAAACGGGTAGGATAGCTCAACACAAATACTACAGCAGTGCTTTGCAATGACGAATGCTCCACATTGTGAGTGAAACTAATAAACAGATATCACTGTTTATAATTGTCTGGCATCATTGGAGTGTGATGCCGTTATCAAATTTTAGCTGCCGCATCAAACTAAACAATCTATTTCCATTGTATGCTTCTGGAATCGGAATTGAAAAGGTGTTACTCGACGTTCAGGAAGACAAATGTTTCAATGTCCATTACTTTTTACTACGGTTTGTTACCAGTTCACATAAAATGCAATGTTCTCTTGGAAAAGAAGAGACAGTAGTTTCTAATGACTAAACAGGCGTGGATCGCACACACTTGTGCACATTCGCGAAACAAACACATGGCCTAAACCAGGATTCATCGGCTAATCAACATCCAACTCATTAAATATTTTCACTAACATGGATATCCTACAGGCTTCGACGGAGATTTGTATCTGGGCAAATTCCAACTATTTGCTGAAGATGTCTGCAACCGTCAGACAACGTTGTCCGTGAAAGTTTATGTAAAGGACAATGGAGGATCGGACGATAGTGGTTCCACCTTGTAGACTTTTGGGATTTAGGAGTGGTGTGTAGAGTTGACGAGGGCTTTTTCTGTCCAGATCAGAGAAAGTGGAATGTGTTCCTTAACCAATCATTATCACTGACGCGGGAGACCAATCGGGACGTCTACTGGACTAAGCTGCCTGTGAATAGGTGTTTTGGCGAACAGTCTGTTTTCGATTATTCAGCATCCGACCAATTACATAACATTTTGTATCATCATGGTTGTCAAGTGAGCAAAATCAAAGGCAATTATTCATATAATTACATCACGCGGTTGTGAATTGGAGGGCAATTAAGTGACAAAATTGATCCCAGGGGATGTAGAGTCAGTAACGGGGGGCCATCACAGAAGTGTTAGTGGTCACGGTTAGCAAACCTATCGTAATGTGCCATGTAAGTTACATACATTTCTGAGTTTCTCAATACCAGCTACGGTCAATCAGTTTTCCGCTTTTCCAGTCTCGTTCAATTTTAGATACGTGAACAGTAAATTGACAGTTATAAGCGTTTGATCGACAACGGTTATAATCAGGAGTGAGCTGCAATCACTTAAGTGATCACATCTGGAATCAGCACTTTTCCGGACAAAAGTACATCCTGTACCTATAAATCCAATCAAGCACCAAGACTGTACATTGCACCAGTTCGGTTTCATTGATCCAATCCCCATGTAATCGTACAATTAGGCAGCCACACACGAGATATCTCTCAGTATGGTGTCTACTGTCTGTCGAAAGGCTGTGCGCACGGTGGAAGCGCCAAAAGAAAAACGCACTCACTTGTGCGTTTCGCAATGGGTATTGATGATCAAAAACCCGTAGACTGCAGCGCAACCCAGGCGTTTATCAGGCCCAGTTTAACAGCCGATTGTCCCCATTTCGACTTGGTGTGTTGGCCTTTCGGAATAGAAATGAGTACAAATAATCGTCTGGCTTAATGTGAATGATCCAAGTTCCGGTCAACGATGGGAGTATCTCGTAAAGGACAGGTAGTTTGCACCGGAAGACAGATCTCGTCCCAGTCCTCCGTCGGTAGAGGAATTTTGTCGACCTACAAAATCTAGTCATTATGAATGATGGTTTTAAGCCTCTGTTGGACGACAATGTTGAATGAAAAATTTTCACGGTGCCTCAAAATGACCGCTAGTGATGGCGGTACAGGATTATAACTCAGTCACCATAAACTAGACCAGTCGGAGACCATTAATTCAGTCTAAACCCAGTAAATTCGGATTTGACTGGTCGGCGTGTCCTTGGAAAATTGGTTGATTTTCCGCAATTTCGGTTTAACAGTGCTTTCCTTCACAGGCTTGGAGGTCACATCCATTTTTTTATTACAAAGTTGTACCACTGGTTCGTAGCGTGACGAATTTCAGATGTCTGGTAGTAGTTTCTTTGAAAATGGCTAACATGGTGTTCGATATTGCAGACTCGTTCCTAGTCGACTGCTTGTTATGATCTGTCCACTAGCTGCTGAACGTGGAATGTATGACACTGTGACAGGACTTCTCCTTGTGGACTCGTTAGTTGCAATTATGGAAGAATTCTTGATAAAACGAGCAAGCCGAACGCAAGGAAAATAACCATAGTTTGTAAAAATGACATATGGTTTGTCCGATGTCGCTTTTGGCGGCTTCCAGTGGGTCACAACATGCGTAATGTGAAGCACCATTGACGGAGGGCCACACTTCAACATTACTGTATTCCGTTTGATGCGACTCATGGACTAACATTCTGATATCAGTGCTTTCTGACTGACATCAGGGTCCTGTTCCAGTTTAATTAAAAGGTGGGTGTAGATAGTTTTATCACGAGTAGATTGGAAAGCATTGTGATTGAGTTTTCACCAAACTCTTGAGATTAGATCGTTCTGGTTTGACAGTGCTGACAAGCAAATTGTGAGTCTCGGTCTCTAGCCTTAACGGGTTTGATCTAACCGGGACTGTGGTGTTCCCTGCACAAACCTACAGCACAGTGTAAGCAATATAAGGTGACATACAGACTGTTTGGTTATTATTGGGGAGACTAATGAGCTTCTGGTTTGATGTAAATTTGTCTAATTGTGCGGTGCTATAGGTTGCAGATAGACAACACCTGTAAGATAATAATTTCTGTCGGTTGACAAGCAGTTACTTGAAAGTGGGAGTTCGGAGTACACCATCTGGTACCATCTGGTACCAGTGTTTCATACGGATTTTGAAGAGCTAACGCTGCTAAATTTCTTACGTACCCAAAAACAATTTGTGCTGACGTTGAAGCAGCTTTGATGTTCATACTTCCCGTGCTGTTGTTTTCTTACTCATCTATCTTATCCCCTCAACAGTGTCTATCGTTCTGTGATACTTTTTCTACGTGTGATCGCAGTGTAAGAAATGTTACTTCGGAGAATATCAACTTGTTTGAGTCCTCCATGGTCTAACTAAATTCTCTAGTCTGATTTGACCAAATGTAACTTAAGTAGTTCCAGTCCTCTTCGGAATGGAACAACTGAATTCCACAACATTACATATCTTAACTATTAATTTTCTAAACTGGGATGATCGCACGAAAACGACCAGTCTTTTGGCTTAGTACTGCGTAATAAGTAACAAAACGTTAGTGATATTGTATAATTCTCTGGTTTGTCGCCTATTCTTTTGTGAAAAATTTTAGGTACAGAGGTAATGAAACGTCAAACCGACTTCAATGTAAATGGAACAGAGGAATCTTTTTCATCGTCTACGCAGTGTGGTAAGTTAGATCTGTATTGATTTCCATTTTAAAGTACAAAACTCTACAAACATTACCCATACCACGAATATTTTATAAGCTCACATTTCGGGAGATTGAAAAACCTTCCCTAAGAATATCCCTGAAGCATTTTTGAGCAACTCAGATGATTCAAAAGTTCTTTATGCATCTCAGTAGGCAAATGTTAGACATCTACACATGCCTTTCTTCAGAAGATGGAAAAAAGGTTTTCAATTCAATTTTAAGTCAGCTCCGGTGTAGACACTGTGGATTATCAAGAAATTGTACTATTGGGTTGAAAACGAACCTTTCACACGTTTATGGACGCAACTACGCTGATAACTGGGCTCACTTACGAATGTGAATATCATTTTGAAAGGTTCAACTTGAAGTAAGTGTTTGAAATTGGACACAGTTCGGAATCAAGCAACCCACATTATCTAAGATGTTAGAAAACTATCTATTCGAATGAATAGAAAGAATGAGTTCAATTGTCGCATCATAAAACCAGAACGGATTAGAAAGATTTTCACAGAAGGCTAGGAAAACCTCCCAGAGAGCAAACCAACCAATAGTGATCAAACATGCACTTAAAAAACAAAATTCAATTATATGGAATAGAATATGGTGCTCAGCAAGGAACAAGGTGGGCAAGTAAACTTACTCTGGTGAAATAAGTTTGAGTAGTAAGAGACCACGTCATTGTGTGACTTACTCCAACATATATAAGTAGTTAGCAAAGTGGAACCCAAGATAGGCTTTGCTATTCTAACTTGTAGTTGTTGATGACTAGTTCCTTTATTACAAGAAAATAGAAAAGTAATATTTTTGAGCGAGAACAAGTTTGCTTTTTACCAGTGGTTCAAATGAATAAGCTCTGCTTGCAGAACGAGGTAAAAGGTTATCTCTCAAGTTTAGATTCTAAAGACCAGATCAAGCATGACTACTTTAGCGTAGACAAACAACTTAGAGCGTGTATGTGGATCACATAAGGCAGAATAGATAAACCATTTAACCTTCATGAGAATTCACAAATCCAACCCCTTTCGGCATGTGAGTACTGTTCAGTAAGTCAGCATAACTCTGAAAATGTCAGTCAAGTTTCAAGTTAATCTGTGCAGAATGAATGCACGCGTGTTCTTCTATATACATATATATATATATATAATAGATATATCGTTCATGTATATATGTATACATGGGCGAGATCTTATCCAAGAAGTGATCAGAGTTATACTTCATGAAGTGTTTCACCGATTCATCAACTCTGTTTATTCTCTGAAGCACATAAACATTCATTCCGGCAGACTTTGCTATCTGCAACACACAAAGGCAACGAGGTGGAATGATTCTCAAGATAAGCTAAAATCAGTATACTGTAAAATAATTACTACATTGCTTTCCATTTTGTTCTATACATAATTATCATGAGAACTTCATTAGTAGTTCAGTAATGGTAGGTCGGCTTTAGGCGACGCTCAGTCGATTGACCCCAAAATTGCTAACAGAGTGATGGGCAAGCAGAATGTGCCATCAATTATTGTCAGACTGTCCAGCAATCCAAGAATTGTCTTGTCTTAATTCGAATGTGGCAAAACGGTTGAAAAATTATACAGCTTACGAATACAAAAAAGCAATATAAAAGTAAATGTTTATATTTGTAACCATACGTGCTGCCTCACATGTCATTGAGATATACGATGACACGCGAGCAATATATAGTTCAACGTGAAGCAATGACAGTCGTACTTGTCTGCTTAGGCAAACATGATTAATACGTATAAGTTTAATGTGACACGAGTAGAATAAATTTATAAGAATTACAGAATAATTTATAGGATATAACATCGTGTTATAGACAACATTCGTTTAATGCATGCTCCTGTTCTCAGCCGATACGATTCTTTATTTGGGACAATTCCAAACCTTTTGATTAAGAGACGCCATAGCAACACCAATAGTCCTATTTTAAATGGCCTCATTCGCACACAGGATAGTTTTATCTCTGCTATTTCATCTACTGCACTGTAAAATAGAACGAATATTTCGTCTCCAGTACTCGAAATTGAATGGAATGGTTGAAATGTATTTTTTGCATTAACACCAACCTACAAGATAGATGGTGTCTGCAATGGATTTTGCATTTCTTTGGACGGTCATAAACCTAGTTTCCACATTCTCTCTTTCTGCTTTCCCGTCTGGAAAAGATCTGCACCAGATAGGGAATAACAGACACTAATGAATTCATAACACGAATAACCAACAGCAACATATTAGAATTATGCCAAACAATTCACATCTAACTGCTGCCATATTATGAATAGTTTATGAACACCCATTCTGAAAGAAAATATTATTTAACATAAAGCTTACTTATAACTGACTGTGGTCTCCACATTCCTATACAAATTTCGACCAACTCTTTTTGAGAAAAACACTATGTAAAACTAATGGTTTGTGCTGGAGTTACAATTGTAGCATGGATATACTTTGCTGACAGGTTCCAACAAAAGCGAAACTCGCGCATCGAAATATGTTGTCCGAAACATTCATGAGACTACAACAACCGTCATTATTTGTGAGTGATGTTAACCGTCTGCTAACCACAATCCCCTGCTAGTCGCCAGAGTTGCTTATTCCTTACAATCACTGTAATGCCGTATCACCTTTATAGCATAGTATCAATGTAATCACTTCTTATTGTTTAATCGTGACTGAATATTAGGATTCCTAATTTTTCACTGTTCAGTTGGCATTTCATCTTTGCATTTTCACTTGGATATTTTGCTTTACTTCTTATGTGTACACCTGTCAGAGAAGGTTCGACATCAGCCACAATTGCTGTATTCAATCGTTATAGACAACAATTAATTGTACTTTACTGACAATTTTTTTCTAATATTTCCATCTTAAACACTGTTTCACATATAATGTTCGTATATATCATAACTCCCACATTTCAGGTATGAGCAACTAGCGCCGGTTCATATGCAACAAACACTCTGCTTACATTTTTCATGTATGGTATCTGTGTGTGACACTATATAAATGGATAAGTGTATACACTTTGTTGCAGTTTGACGCCAGTCCAGAGTATTATAGGAAAGTATCAAAGAGAAAAGCATAATTTAGTACATATTCTTTGTACACATCGTTTACAGTCCATCGTAACATGACGAAGCAATAAAAAGATGAGCTGTGTCTATAGCAGTCAACAGTAAGAGATGGGAGTATGCTGGTCAATGATTAATTCTGCCGACTTGACGGAAACTGTATGCAATTTTAGTGAGTGCTTTGAGCTACTCGTTGATGTAAAAGTAGTTTGTGACAAACAAAAATGTATTAAGCGCAGGTAAACGGCGTTTACTTTTGATAACAAGTTTCACAACCCCAACATAGCCCACGTAATACTGACCTTGACTTGGGTTTCACTTTTACTGTAACACAGCAATAGAATGTGTTTGCTTTGCTTTGCTAATTTTTCGATCAAATATGGGTGGTAATTCAGCGAAAATCAAATTCATCAATAATAATAGAAGACGTACGTCGCGAGATGTTAAAATTTCGTCTACTTTCTTCGTTCACGAACGTAAAACATTAGAATATGTAGGACATGTGGATAGCGAAAACAATGGAAACAACCAACGATTTGGTTTACATGAAACAAGGACTGTTATCAGTTCCAGGGCAGACAAACTGCATGAGTCAACTGTTTATGCACACACAGAGCCGGACCTTGAGTATTGATTAACACTGCCTCGAAGAAGGCAAGCAATTTCGGGTTCCGATTACACAACAACACTTGGAACGAGTTAGTGGGGTTACCAACGTGACCCGTTTCCATGATGTGTTTTGCTATGGATGAGGTCGGATTTCGTCCCAGTGGCTCTGTTGCCATTGCCTGTTGTGTCATGGCGCGCACCAACCACGTGGGCATATGTTCAGCCATTCTTTGTCGTAGGCACCGATCTGTTCTGCCGATATAGATGTCACCGCAACTGCACGTGAACTGATAGATTACATGTGAGACAGAACATTTCGGTAGGTCACGATTATGAATAAGCTGAGCGACACTCCTAGTGTTGTGATCCAAGAACGCGGATGGCACAAGGGTTATTTATTCAACAAAGCAACACATGGGTTAAGCGTTCAAACCAGACCTGAAACAAAACCACTCATTTGCACGCGGTATTCGGCCCCAGACCGTCTCGGCTGCCGCTGACGTTAATGCTCGGGTCCATTAAGTAGCAAGTACCATTATGGGCGATGCTGCACTCTGATGTTTCCTCCTGCACTTTTCCTGCGGCTTGTACAATGTCAAACTATATGCTCCGGTCCTACTACTGAATAGCAGTGGTATGAGTAGTATATTACGATCGCTCAACTTCACTGCACTAGTTGCGTGTAGCAACCGCAATTCAGCTGCAGGATATGTACGGGTTATGGCAGACTGCAATTTTTGACTCACGTCGGTTGTGATATAATCGCCTTTGAAAGGTAGGTTCAAAAATTCCTGCTTCTTTGGGACCGTACTCACGGTAGTCTTAGCCAGTCATTTCTGGCTGTGAATATCGATAAACTTGTGAGGATATCCGTTTGCAAGTAGCACCTTCTTTAAGCACTCCTCTTTTCCTTACAAGCAGTCATCGGTGTCTATCGCCCGGGCTCTATGAAACAGGGTTCACAACAGACATCGTTTAAAAGTAATTGGTACTTTTTCCAAGGCAATGTTAATCAGTAATCGCCGTCCGGTCTCTAGTGTTTTGAACAATCAAATTCATCACTTATCACAGCTTAGCTCATGTAGCCAGTAAATCTAATCAGACTGATCAATCTTAATTATGAAATTACTTGTCCGATTTTGAGCCAAGCCATATCGAAGTAAACCAAGTTAATTCAACTCAGACAGAATTATAGTTTAAGTGTTAAGCCGTTTTCATGGAGTACGGCCAAAACATCGTTCATCATCTTACGTTTATTGGACATCCGGAAAAGTCAAATGTGGTGCCGCCGAATTGTGTCCAGGACACAATAATCTCATAGTTTCTAACCAATATAAGGAACTGGTTGATTTGATCAAACACTTATCCACGGTGTGCATTCACAACAGTACGTATGCCAACCTTTAAATTGCGCATCATTTGTTCATATGGTTACAAGATGACGAGGCGTATAGCCTAAAACTGCTCATCAAATTTTTGGTTTTGAAGACTAAAATCAAGAAAACTGTGCTAACCTTTTGTAGATTGCACACAGATGTTACGGCGGGAAATTACGAAACGCATCTGGTAGGAACGAAATGTAAAAGAAGAGAACTGCAGAAAAAATGTTTTCAAATTCATAACACAAAATGCAATGCAATTTCCACTGCTCTCTGTCGTCCTCTGAAACTACTCAAATGACTGTCGAGCGTTTTTAAGCTGTTCCGAATGGAGTGTAGTATATCACGTGATAGTCGGGTTTAAGGGTTTGTTGATTATGAGTAGATGGGATGTACATTGTAATAACCAATCTCCCGATAATCGGATTTAAACATCGGTACATTCGGTATCATCGCTTATCAGTATGTCGCTGACCTGGTTCATCCTGCTACCATGGCTTGGCAGTCAGAGTTACGCGTTACTTCAAGCCGGATGGCTATGCAGACTAGGACTTGGATCTTTCCAAGTACGGCCATGGCCGTCAGACGAAAGGAGAGCAGTGGAACTTACAGGGATGCGCGTAATACTATTGATCGCGTACGGATACTTATGTAGTCAAGCATGAATCTATGAACGTACAACGAAACTATTTTTCTAAGTGCCTATTGCTGTTTATCAACCAGAGAAGAGTGCGTCTAGGAAATGCTCACTTTAACGGAAGTGCATTCCGACTGCCAAACGGTTGCTCGTGACTGCCGGAACTCATCATGCAAACACCTCTTTCTCAGTCTAAGAAGAATACGGCGTTTTGTAACTGTAAAATGTCGCACAATTTAATTTTTTGTTTTATGTAACTGTCCACAGAGGTGGCAGACTTTTTGTGTGATGAGTTGCAGTTTATCATATTTACTGGCCGATTTAGTTATTAGGGACAAACTAAATATACTGATTGCAAATAACATACACTTTACGATTCAGAAAACACAATTACAACCTGAGTATAGTAATTCGAGTGTCATCATAAATCTCCGTTTCTGGTGTATCCTACTTTCTGATCGACCAAGATAGCAGGTCACGCAACGGGTTCGAGTGCGTAGTGAACGATCTCAATATATTCATAGTTAGGAAGAAATGTGCATGCATATATGTTGTAAAAGAACAAGCTTACTGGAAAATAAGATAAATCACCATTAAGAACCTGTAATAACAGCGATTAACCAATGTCCGATGTGCAACTGTTTGTTTATGGTGGCTTCAGTAACACAGAATTTTGTAAAGCCGACAAACATTGTATGAATATCTCTACGGTTGATGTACCAGCGCCAAGCCCGCAGTATACCAATCAATAGTTTTTCTCAAAAACGTTTCAAATGTTGAAATACCCGATTTTCTTTATTTAGTTCGTCAACCAGTTCGGAAACGTTTTGCGAAATGTAGATATTTCGATTTACCTATTACTACCACTAATCTAAAATCATATAAAATTTATGCATCGATGACAGTTCAAAGAAACAAAAAAGCAAAAAAGCGTTCCATATCTATGGGATTAATTACTACAGTGATTTCATGTACTCATTTCCTACATTTGTTGTCTGACATACATAGCTAGCAGTTTTGAATTTGGTTGGCCGAGCCAACTAAGTGATCTGTTAATCGAAGCCAGGCACTTCATGAGTGTTGCAGTCGAAAATTCATCATCAGCTATCTTGCCAAGTTTTTGACCAAAAGGTGGAACAACGACAGGTATATTTTCACTGAAGAAATATCATGTAAATGGTTATTGAATCTGGAGAATAAACGAATATGTTACAAAATAGATATTAGGTTACGACGCAACCATTTCATTAGAGCAGAAAGAAGACATATATATTAACATTTCATTTACTCTCATCAGCCGCAAACGTAGAACATGCAAGTTATATACATCATACAAATAATGATGATAGACAGGGATTAGGCACGCATACAAGCACACCAAGTATTATGTAATCACGACCATGGCAACCCGATAGGTTGTCTCAACCACTTTTGTGCACACAACGTCGGCTGGTATGAGCATCGCTTCACAGAAAGCTAGTAGCTTCGGGTATGGGCTTAGCTATCGCTCAACACTTTATCCAAGAGCATATATGAGTGTTTTGTTTCCGGACCTTTCAAGATGGAGCAATAATCTTCAACCCCGCGGGCATGAAACACACTTTTGTAACGATATCTAAAACTGGAACTTATGAACCTTTCCACTTCGGATCGAGAGAAATGTATAGGACTGTATAAACTAAACGGTCTATTCCATCGAGTGCGCAATTAAAAAAGAAGAAAAAACATAACTGATTGCTAGTGACATCCATCAACTTAAACCAACATCGCTTACACGTGCTTCTAAAATGGAAGTGATCGACCGTGTTATGGAACAGTGTTTGACTTTATCTCAGCCATGAATACCAAGGTTTTATACTTACCCAACACTGTACTGGTTACCTACAAATGAATTTCAGATTACAAGCGACAGACAGACAACTGACAAACAAGCGTGATTAACTTATTTGGTTCAGTTTTTTGAGGGTTTGGCCAAAGCCATCGTTTAACACTGCACTGCGATTGATGCACAAGAAGGTTATGCATTGGTCAAGAACAGTAACCATAAACCTGTTGATTAAGGTGTTTCGCAGACAAATCTGTGAAAGTATCACGTCTACCTCCCGGAGATTCGACGGCCTGGGATTATCGGGCTAATTAAAGCTGTGGTTGTGACGTCACACTCACACAGCTTAAATTCGATTCAGATGTGCATGTTCGTGAGACGCGGAGACGACTGTGTAATTGCTGTCCTCACATTTCAGTTTCAGATGAGGTGAAGTAGCCACAACAAATGATCGTTAACGCCGTCGGTCTTTAATTTGTGAGTTAGTTATGTTTATTGAGAAACAGGTAGGGAAAACATGCACAAGGGATAACAGAGATTCAGATATTCACTCTGTAGCTATTGGAAAAGGTCGGGATGTAAGTGGCAATGAGTTTACATGGGAGATGTTTTATAGTTGACAAAAATTAAAAGCCAGTAAGCATGTCACCTTTGCTA
>JTDE01002442.1:20439-31115 GCA_014338405.1 Paragonimus skrjabini miyazakii
AGTTTGTAAACTGCCAGCCTCGCATCCGGTGGACCGAATGTCTTTTTGATACAGCCTATTGTTTTTTCAGTTTCCGCCACCTGGAAGCGTACTTGTTCAGAGAAATTGGAGGAGTTTGAATACCATACACCTAGATCTCGAACGTATGTGGTGGTGTCAATATGATGACCGTCTAGTGAGACAGACCCGTTGGGTATTTGACAACCATAAGTGATAATGTTCGACTTGCTTGCCGAAAACCTCATGAGCCAATGATGTTAGTTCCTGTCGTATATTTTGTGGACACAGGGGCAAGGTTGCTGCATGTTGAAATTTGTAGACGATTTCGATGTCGTCAGCAAACAGATAGGGTTTACCATTTTTAGTAACATCGCACGACTCACTTATTGACGTGGGGAAAATTAACGGTCCCAAAACGCCTCCTTGAATTACCCAACTGGTCACTGATATTGGTGTTGAGCGGGGCACTTTAATTTTGACTGTTTGGGTTTCGTTGAATAAATATTTAGTCTCTATTCTCGATAGCCTTTCACATTTCGTTCTGGTAAATTCGTACCTGGGAAAACGACCTAGTGGGCCATGCAATAAATTGGTGGGCTCGTTCGAATAATTTTTTCCACCGGTATACCTTTTGTATGAGTGTGAGTTACTACTGTTATCTATTACACACATTCATTTTTGGCTCCATCTACTATCCATTCTGCTATGATGGAGGTTCAGTCTTACGTTTTACCTTACGCTCCGGTCGATGCACTGGCCGTAACGTTTACACCATTTCGAGAAAATAATTCTAACTCGTGGTTTGTTCATTTAGAAGCCACATTCCTGCTACGACAAATTAGAACCAGCATCCGGACCGGGTGCCGATTTCAGCATCCAACTGGAACCTCGTACGAGGCCTATCAAACTCAGTCTCGTTGACATCAAGAAGCCCACTTCCGTTTGTCGATACTGTGGTGCATGACATTTCCACAAATTCTACCCCTTTCTACAGTACCGTTGCCAGCAGTGCCACACGGTCGGTCACAAGGGAGATTTCTGTCAGCCACAAGCAACCGACAAGGTCAAACCGACAGTGACCTCCAGGTTTAAGCAGCCAGCCTGTTCCCGTGCAGCTGGCAGATCTAACTATCGGCGAAGGTTCCTGTCCGTCCACAACAATGTTCGTTTGGCTCACTTGAAGTTGGACACTGCCCCCGACATCACGATAAGCTCCGAGAAGCTCTGGCGATTCTTGAGCAGCCCTCTTGTCGACCCATTGTCCCAGACGTCAGACAGTGCTTGTGGTGGTTCGGTGCAGTTGACTGGAAGACTGCACTGCTCAGTGTCGTTCCGCGGCGCCACCATCGATGGGACGTGTTACGTCTCCATCTCTGGTCCAGGTCTCCTCTGGCTTGACTGGTTCGAACCGTTTGGTCTCTTTGATGTCCCAATCTAGGCTATCTGCAACAAGGTGCGGTCTCCTGCTGCACCTCGGAAGATGTCCGACGGCATAACTCGCCAGTTCAATCCCGTGTGCCTGGGTGGCCTAAGCCTCTGCTTCTGTACCCAGGCCATGTTGCAGCTCCGATCTGGCAGCCAACCGATCTTTCGTTCCAAACGACCAGTCCCTACGCAGCCCTGTCGCTCGTAGACCAGGAACTCAAACAACTGGAACAATATGATGTCTTGGTACCGGTCTCCTGCACCGCGAAGGCCGTCCCCATCGTCATGGCAAAGAAGTTTAACGGGTCCATCCGGATCTGTGGTGAATTCACAACTGGCCTCAATGCCGTGTTGAAACAAAACTGCTATCCGCTTCTAGTGCCTGAAGACATATTCAGTCGCATTTCCAGTCAGCATGGATTTCCAGACATTCTTGTGTCGGACAACGGGATGCAATTCACATCCCTACACTTCCGGGACTTCTGCCGCCGGCCGCTCATCCAGCACGCTCGTTCTCCGCCTTATCACCCACAGTCCAACGGACAGGCGGAACGCTTCGTTGACACTTCAAAACGGGCGTTGCTCAAATCTCATGGGAAGGGGACCACCGACGAGGTGTTACAGGATTTTCTGTTCGTCTACTTCACAACCCCCTATCATGCAACTTCCGACGGCCGATCACCAACCGATGCTTTTGTGGGTCGCAAGCTTCGCACAGTCCATCAGGCTCTCATTCCGACAAATGAACCAACGCAGGTACCCGGCTCGAACTTCGACGACAGTTTCGCTGTCGGACAAGCCGTTTACGCTTGCGACTATCGACCAGGTCATAACATCTGAACAAATGCAACTGTGAGTGCTTGTCACGGAAAGGTGCTATATGATGGCACCTTATGGAAACGTCACCGTAACTAGTTGCGCCCTCGGCACACGAACTCAACAACAACAGACGACTAGCAGCTGCCTTCGCTGGATGTCTTGTTGGACGCGTTCGCAAGTCCGGATGCAGCCACTTCCACCGCACTGTTGTCTCATGCCGAACCCACCACCAGCCTCCTTCTCAGACGTTAGGCAGACCGCAATAGACGTCCACATCGTCCTACGCAGCTGGACCCCTGAGCCAAGTGCTATGGATGATTGCCATCTCGAGCGGGAGGTGTTGGGGAAAGTCTATTTTTCTCAAAAATGCTTTATTTTTCGAGATATCTTTGAAATATAAATTGTGATTCTGAATTTTACTTTTTCGCGCAACAACGTGCCAAAACTCAATTTTGGCGCACGTTTCTCCGGCATCTGTGATTGGTCCATCAAACTGTAGTGACCAATTCAGGTGGGATTCTTCAAGGCCGTTCAAAAACTATGTATGTAATGTGCGACCGAAACCAGCAGGCGCTCACGAATTGAATTTGAATTGGTGCTGTGTGTGGTGCTGCTGTGTTGTCGGCGCCGTCTTAGTTACCGTTTGAGTAAGTCATGTGCATGGCTTACTGGGCCCTTGGCTCATGCTTGTTTCTTGTTGTTTCCTTTTACAGGACTTGTTGGAATCCTCACTTCGGAATAACGCTGTCCCATGGTGTCTCCACGTTGTCCCTAACGTTGGTCCGCAGGTGTGACGGACAACCAGACTAAAGACAGCCGGCTTGCATGTTACATGTGTACGCAGACGCTAATCTGCTGTGTTACCTTTGGTTTAGAGCAAATACAATCTCGGCCAAATTTCACGGTCTTCTGTGTTATTCTAGGGTTTCCGGGTATTGCTGAGCTCTATGCTACGTCCCTGATTTGTATTGTGGTGTGCTGGACATTTCTCAGTATCGTTAATCAGCGGGTCATAACACGAATGTTATTGAAAAATACGGCGGTTGTTGGCCGGTAGTGCCTACGACGGTTCTTCACCTTTTTTTGCGAGCGGTGAAACTTTCATCGGTACATTCCCGTCTAGGATAAAAAAACCTTTTCTTCTCTACTCTCTGCTTCCCGAGAGGCAGGAAGTCGACTAAGCATAATGGCTGTCGGAATCTCTGTAACGACTGAGGTCTAGATTATCCCGTAATGCTTTTCACAAAAGCCCCGGACTATTTTTCTGAATAAAGTAACCACTGTCGTGTGATCGTAGCAGTATTTCTTGTCATTCATTCGAATTGTAGCAACTGTCAAGAGTTCTGTTAACACTTCATTATCTTCTATGAAAACTGCTGGCTCGAGGTTTTCTGGGCCGGTAACCCCATTGCGTTTAAGACCGAAATGCAACTTTGGACCTCAGTATATGTTAGTTGCTTTGGATCTGATCACCACGGTACTACATCGCATTTGAGCGGCGGTATCATGGCAGAAGCGAGAGGCTAGCTAACTTGACCCTCAAAGTATATCGTCTAACGACCTCACTTACCGGACTAGTGGATGTATCGTTTGTCTCCTCGATAACCTCATTGAAGACCGGATGCCGTCACTTAGCAGTACAAAGGAGCGTGAAAAGTCTAGTTCGTTTTATCTCCATGTCAATCTTGTATGTTCCAAGGGGTCTCTGGATTCCAGTGGCGAACGGGGCCGCACGACCAGTGTACATGTGAGTAGGTTGACAAGTACGGAGGTTGGTTGACTGGTACGGGGTGAGAGGACACAGATCCGTCAGGTGCGGAGAGTGAACGAAACTAACACGCTTATGCTCAGTTGTCGGGTCGCAGGAGCACACAATAATGTGTATGCGGTGAGCACTTGGTGCGTGGGTGTGTTCATGCGATGTAGCACGCACACGCAAAACATCACTAACATATCGGACATCCGTCTCTGGGTACATGAGCGATCCACCCAAAGTTGTACGGGGTCCGGTCGTTGTCATCGTCTTCTAAACTGCCGGATAAGTCGGTCGAACCCTGTCTCCGGTGCTAGAGCGGTAGCATCATGAGTAACAACTTGACAGCTGTTGTGACTGCTCAAGGCAAAGCTGAAACACCCATAGTAATCGAAGGATCACAGTATCCAAGTCTGAGCATACAGTTACCAACCGTTGAGGGTCCGCCCTGGTAGTGCATGGTCCAGGCGTGATTCAGGTGAAATAAATCGCCTCAGGCTCGTGAGTAATGTGCTTAGAGAAAAGTACAATTTACGACATATCTGCAATCGACCTCATTCCAGTACTATGACCGCTAAAGACAAGGCTGGATATTAGGTGTTGTTGACCGTTATAATACTCTGTGGTATTTATTTCATCCTTTAAGTGGTAATCTATTTACGATTTCCATTTCAGCTGTCATACGCCAATAGAGCCTATAATACCGGCATCTTACCCCTCTACGTTTGACAGGAAATCTTCCGTTTGCGCCCTTGAATCTGATTTCCCATAACAATTTATCTGTCTAACAACTGCGCAGTGTGTTGGAAATGGTCTAACAGATTAATACCCAGTCGGTTGTCACTATCGAAAACCAATCGACAATGAAAAGCAAGGACTCAGCGCGTTGACCTTCGTGTATTAGTAACGGCCCCGGAAAATAGAGTGTACAGAGAAAGCACGTCAAGCTGGCGAGGCACGGAGCGAGTTGTGTTTGTAGCCCCGGGACGGATATTACAAATGTGTTAACATGATTAAACAAACGTAAGTACTAAACCAAGATAATCAAAAATGTACGTGTGAATGCGACTATCCAAAATATCATTTATTATGGTCGCTACATAGCTCTTCCCAAGAAGGTTAGTATGTGTTACACAAGCCTTCGTTATTCGAGAGAGAGAGAGGGAAAAATATAGATGAGATATCTCTCTGCTTGATCACAGTTACAGGGTTATAAACGTGAGGAACAATGACATAGGGTGCGGAATGTCAAAGTTCGGTGCAGGGTCGGTCGAAGAATGGCTGCTGAGTTGGAAGGATTTTTTTATTTTAATTATTTAGTCTTCGGCGCGTTTCTTCCCTATCGCAGCTGGCTGCCTAGCCCCAAAACCTCTTGAGAGAAAAAGGGGTAGGTTTGTTCAGTGTTGTACGATAGTTAGCTGAAGTTGTCTCTCCACGCACCATGTTTGATAGTCTGAAAAGAAAAAACCCTGTGAAGTGCTTGCACGACTGGAGGAAATGGATATCTCACTGTGTCAACGTATCCGGTCGACTAAACAATTTCACAGCCAAGGACTTTATAGACCCAGCCTTCGGTTTTTTCTCTTATTCTACTTTTTGCGTTCCTGTCTAAATTTAATAGACTGAAGAAAGAAGAGGGTTGACATACGAATAAATCTGGTTCAAAACAACGCCGTTTGGGTTGTGTACCTGGTAACGCATGAGATAACTGCAAAGGCATGGGAGTCAAGAGAGTTTTTATTTTTGCTTTTGCAAGAATGTGCGTAGTTAATAAAGAAAACATCATTTCTCGAAATAAAAAGATGTTCACTTACTCCGCAAAACGTTCTGGCTTGCGAAACTCCTTACCAAGACGACTATGCGTAGAGGTAGAGGGAGCAGGGGTTGAAGTTGCGGGAGTTGCAGGGGGTTCCGGAGACGGCACGCTTTTTGCTGACACTACAGGGTGAGGTGTGCCGTGAGAATCGTCGCAGGGGATTCTTTTCTCTCTGACGATGTCAGAAGTGGATTTTGGATTTTGAGAGAGCTTTTTGACGAAGATGCTCGATCTCAATGTCAGTAGCCTGCGCGGCAGCCATGGCTGCAAAACCAATGCAATTGTCAGTAACTGCACTGAGTTTATGGACATTATGAGTTGTGGGCGTTATAGCTGCAACAGCTGCGAGCGTGCCCGGTGTGCTTAGCCTCGTGCTGGAATCGATTAGAAGACGGCGTCTCGTATCAACCAGAAGGTTAAAATATCGGAGAAAGTCGATCCCGATTATGGCGATAGGTACCGCGGCCACTGTGAACACCCAGCGGAATGTCCGCCGTATGCCTGAATTAAGCTTTAACGAACGCTGTCCGCATGTAGTTATAGGCGTACAATTTGCATTGCGGAGCTGTGGGCTGCAGAGGTTTGGCATATCGTTTTTGTAGACTGAAACACGCTAACCTGCGCCCCGTTCTCAACCGTGAGCGTGTGTCCGGTTTCTATATCCCGCAAAAAATGAGGCGACTGGAAAAGTTAGGGCCGACGGCATTGTTTGCCGTTAAGGTTCGGCTGCTGAGTATGCATCACCGTGATGTTGATGCACAGGTGCATGGATTAGTGCACCGCTTGGCTCTGCTAACAAAACGTTCTTGGTACCAACAACAGTCAGCTTTAGACTGCGGTTTGTGTTGCCTGGATATATCAGGTTCACGATTTGAGGTATGGTTCGAAGAAATTTTGTTCAAATCATGTCGCCAAGCTGTGATTTCTGCTCCTAATGCCTCAATGTCTGTTGCACCACGTTTTGCGTTAACCACACTGTCGGAACTGCGCGTGCCTATTGTAAGACGTGGACTTAGCCGTGGTACACTCAAGTAACCCAGTGGCGGTTTAAAACGTCCCACTACGTTTAGGTTGCTATCCTTGTACTTTCGTGTCCACTAGTTATTACTCAGCACTTCAGCATCTAATTTTCTGTAAGATTTCTAGTTTAGTCTCACCTCAGCCTCCATTTGTTTTTGCAGACTCGTTAACTCCTGTCTCGTATTCTTGCTTTTTCTCTGACAGTTCTGTAGATAATACAGACATTATATCGCGTTTTTCCAGTCTAATTACAAAATTGAGATACGAGACCCGTAGCCATTTCGGGTTTATCAAACGCAAATGCGGCGGATGCCAACTCTGAGCAGGCAACTCTGATATTTTGTGTAGCGTATGCCTATTGGCGTTCAACGTTCAATGTTCACAACTCACACAGTATGTATTCAACCTTTACAAGAAGTATCCTGAGTTAGGATGGGTATGCAGTTAGTGCATAGGCTTAATCCCAGTCACACGAGGACGTAAGTTGGTGAATAGGAAGTCAGAAACTGACTTCCCGAATCAACCATTTACTGGACCACGTTTAACCGCACCATCTACCACAGAAGACGGAAAATCTGCAAGCCCTGTGGACGTTGAAAACACGTTTACATCCACCACTCCCGCAACTAGTGCCAAGCCCAGCGACGCATACGCTATTTCTGCGACTAACTTTAGCGAAGTATCACACTACGACCTGCAGGCGAGTCCACTAGATGACACTCTTCCGATGACAACCGAGCCGTCTGTCTTGGATGTTCCAGAGGTCGGTGAGCCTAACCATGTATTTGAGAGTCATCCGAGTGTGCTAGAAACCCATCCATTTACCAAGCAGAGTCTGATTAAGACAGGGAAAGCGAAATCAGAGGTAGCCTGTGCGCGTCTTGACACCCGCATCGAAGTTATCGGGACCACAAAGAACTTGGTTTCTGAAGGTCGACTCAACAAAACATCGGAAGCATGGGGGGGGAATAATTTGCCTCTGATCCAAGGTATCCAGTCGGATACTTAGACTCTTGGCGAAAGGTTGCACCAAGTAGAAAGACATTTGGAGGTGGCTCTCTGACGAACACGGAGTCTGATCGTCCATGGCATCTCCGAACCTTACTTCAAGGATAGTAGAACTAGAGTGAAAGCCATTAAGTTCCACCTGGTGAATCAGTTCAGGCTCGCTGGCTTGAATGAACACGTTGGTATAAAACGAATAGTCAGGGTAGGTGAATGGAGTGGGCACTCGTTAGTTTCAATTTCAGTGAGACCTGTGGTAGTCGAGTTTTTAAACCCAATTCACTGCGACCTCCTTCTAATGAAGTCTGGGGTCATAGCAACAAAAACTAACAACCGTTTCACCATTTCCCTCGATAGCTTATCAGCGAGTTCAGACCGCCATGATGCGGAATTATTTACACAAAGAGGCCATCAGAATGTTGCACGTCAGTCTACTGTCAGGGAAAACCACATTACAAGCCAGACGAAACCCCTTCGGCTGATTTTGGACAAACTTCCAATCTGTTGTGCAGGGAGTCCTCTGATATCTGAGGGACGACCAGTCAGCTCTTCCCCGAAAAGAACAACACCGTCGATGGGTAGTAATGTCCCCAATACACTATCTCAAAAAAGCGAATGATTCCCTCGGGACGAGCACCCGAGGGATCCATCATAAGAACGACAACATGCTCTCAATATAAATAGATGGATGTCCTGTACATAATGCATGTAATATAGGCAACAAGTGGGCTGAGTTGAACATCGAGGAGGCAGGATGTGACGTAGTCGCTGTCACTGAAACGTGGCTCAAACAGGAAGTTAAGATAGATCACTTCTGCCCTCCAGGAACTACTTACTATAGACAGGATAGAAAAGACTGCAGGCTTGGAGGTGGAGTGCTTCTGCTGGTTGCGAACCAGTATGCCCAGGTTGCCGGCAAGAGTCTACACACTACTCATATACAGTTGGTGGAATGTATACTACCCGGTGCACCAACTCGCACATTGTTACTCTTCGTATATAGAAACCCTGGATCTACTATCGAGGAAGGAAGCGTGTTACTTAATACCTTGGAAGAGATCTTTGGCAAGCAAAGTTCGGCCTTACTGCTGAGCGACCTGAGCATACCGGAGATAGACTGGAAGCGTGAGTTCTTTAAGGAGGGTAGTTTTTGGAAAAAGTTCTTGAAATGCCTCCACAAAAATCTTATGCAGCAGCATGTTAAGCAAACAACCAGGCTTAGATCAGGACAGGAAGACTCACTGGTTGACCTCGTAGAAACCAGGAATGAGAACCAGATACGCGCCCTAGAAATTTGTGCTTCCTAGGAAAAAGCGACCATGCGACACTGAGACTATAGTACTGTGTTAAATGGAGGCCAGTGCCGGTAAAGTGGGTTAGAAACTATAGAAAGATTGTAATAAATTAGCTTCTGGGGGATGCAGCGTTGTTGCAATGGGAACCGTCTGACAATAGTACATCCCTGAAGAACTGCTGGGACATAATAAGGCTGAATATGACCATGCTAACAGAAAAGCACGCGCCTATAGCTCGCAAACAGAACAGGGGCAGACCACCTTGGTGCAGAGCTGCTGTCCTTAAGGCACAAAAGAGGAAAAAGCTCGCATGGAAACGCTTCAAACTCACAGGAGGCTATGCAAAGAGATTTCATTTTCAGCTCGAGAGAAGTCGGGCCTCGAAGATCCGTAAAAAGTACAGGCTAAGGCATGAGGCAGAGCTAGCACGAAGGGCCAAATTCAATCCGAAGCTGTTTTACGGCTACGTGCAGTCAAACCCTGCTCTCCGCAAACACGTTGGCAACCTCACCACGACCGAGGGTGAAATCTTGGTGGATGATCAAAAGAAAGCGGACCACTCGCGCCAGTATTTTGCCAGCGGAAATCAGTAAGACAGGTTTAAGGGCCCGACAACAGTGAGAGCCTGAATGACAGCAACTGCGATGCAAAACTTCACGACGTCAGCCTCCGAAGTACAGACCATTCTTCAGTCAATGGACCCCTCGAACTCCCCGGAACCAGACGGCATTCATGCAGCTCTGGTTCGCCCCTTGGCTGAGATTTTGGCGCGCCCATTATCCGCACTGATTAATTTGTCACTGGAGCAAGGATGGGTCGTTAAAGACTGGAAAGTAGCCACTGTGGTGGCTATTCACAAAGGGGGCGCTAAAGTGAAAGCCACAAACTACCGTCCCATTAGTCTGACATGAGTCCTGTTGAAAGTATGCGAGAAAGTAAACAGGGATCGCCTGGCTAGCTTTTTGTCTATTATCAACCTCCTAAATGCCAACCAACATGGCTTTGTGAAAAAAGGTCATGTCTGTCGAACCTTAGCTGCCTCTTAGACGAAATAACCAAGAGATTAGTCAAAGGGGAGCAGGTGGAAGTTTGCTACCTCGACTTCTGCAAAGCGTTCGACTCGGTCAACCACCGACTACTTCTGGAAAATCTCAAGCACTATTGCACAGCACCCGAAGTCCTCGAATGGATTAGAGACTTTTTGTCAGACAGGATTTTCACGGTGTCCGCGCGCTTGCTGCAAAAAGGCCCGGGCGGCCCTGTTTCAACTGAAGAAAGCAATCTGTTCCAGGGACCCCGATATGTTTATACCGCTGTACAAGGCGTTCGTGAGACCACACCTAGAATATTGCGTTCAGGCATGGAGCCCGCACCTCGAAAAAGACATTAATTGTCTGGAGAAAGTGCAAAGGTTGGCCACTAGGATGGTAGTTGGAATGAAAGACACGGAATATGCAACCAGACTGAAAAACTCAGTCCGTTTTCTGTGTAACGCAGACGACTCCGTGGGGACCTGATCGAAATGTATAAAGTTCTGCGTGGA
>JTDE01002442.1:42006-52937 GCA_014338405.1 Paragonimus skrjabini miyazakii
TGTTGGTACCAACACCACCTTGATGGACTGAAGGAGTTAGATTGCGCAGATCGTGAACGGTTTCTGGGTGGCTGCTACTACAGCTCATTGATCTGCATGACCATACAGTCCATACGATGGCACATCTCTATAAAACGTTTTAGGCCATCACCATTACTTCAAGCTGAAGGGGAGGACGTGGGGACAGTTAGGATTGTGGCACCCACCGGTTTTGAGTGGAAGGTTTCTGATACCTTGTCCGTAAGTGCTGCCAATTTGTCAACTGAGCTATCATCATTCATGGCGGCCAAAATGTGTTGCACCGCAGACGGCGGCTTTTCCCCCCACAACTGCTTCAAGATGGCGTCATGGAGCTTCCGCGAGCCCAAAAGGCCTCTCACATAACGTAACAGTTGGGATGGGGACCGGTCGCCTAGTTCGACTGAGTTGGACAAGCCATGTAGCAGTTTCGCTTCTGACTTCCCAGTCCGTTTTATGGTGGTTTCTTTTAGAATGGTATAGGGGAAATCACACGGAACTGATCCCAATAGGTCTTCCACTTCCGCGGCGACATCAAAGGGAAGAGATTGTAATACATATGAGAATTTTATTTTCTCCGATGTTATCCGCCGGCTGGACACAAAGGCCTCACTCACATACCTGCTGGTCTTATTCCTTCGGATTTGCACCGGATTCGTGGTGTGTGAGTGGAACCGCAAGTGGTGCAGCGCAAGCCACTTGGGGTGATGGCTTTAAGCGCAGGTGTCCTTTGGCTTCGATCACTGTGACAGGCTAATCCGTTTCGGGTGCCGCCAACCATGTGCGCCAAGATACTGCCAGGACGCCTAGACTTTGGCTCAAGAGCCTGTACTACAAGGTAGCGGGTGGATGACAGTTTACCCTAACGGATACTTTTTCCGGAAATAAATGCCAACCTTCTTCCAGCTCCCAACTTGGAGGATCAAGAGATTGTGATCTGTTTGATCTCTACATTTCGGCCTACCTGGTGTAAGTGATTGTCAATGTGGTCATTACACTGTCTAGTTTGGCCCAATAGGGCGTCGTGATGCGCAAGCCATCACACTGCCTCTGGGTTCAGTCTCGTTGCGACAGACTCCACACGAGTTCAACTGCTATTCTTATTTACTGATGAGTAGTGGGGGACTTTGGTCTTTGTATAAATTGAAAGTCGTGTTTAGTGTTTCTTTTCGACAGGGGCGGACTAGAAAGTCTGCAATCAGTTGTGGGTGATGTTCAATTTGTATAAAAATCAAAATCCCATACTATTCATCAGCAATCAAAATATCGTTCAACAAGTTAATGATTTATGTGGTTTCAATTTGGAGAGAAGTCCTAGTTGAGGGGTCATCGATTAGAATTAACAGGACAGTTACTGGGTCTCCTCTCGAGGCGATTGGGCAATCAGCATATTATTCATCAGCGGTTATGACTGAGCGTTTCCATATGATGAGTCAGTCGCACCAAATGTGAGGTCAGTGAGGCAGTGGTCGACATGGTTACCTCATAAAAGCGTGGCTGGAGTTCCAGTCCCGGCAGTGGCAAGTATGTGCGCTACGGGCGATCTCTAACAGGAGCGAACCTGGAGTCTAGTGCTTCTTTTCGAAAGTGACCTACTTGAAAGTCTGGGAATGTGATCGCTGCTATCTTTGACCTTCGTAAATGACCTCCGGACAGTCAATGTGATTTTCCCATTTCTTATGTGCACAGGTAACATGAAGACATGAAGTATTCTGCCACCCATACGAAACATCGGTGTCCTCCGAAAGGATCACGGACTGTCGATCGATGTTTAACGCGGTAAAATGGAGAATCATGCACATACATTTTGGTTCTGGTGGATACCGTTTAGGGAACGCTGCGTTATCCATTGTCACTGTCTAGTGGAATCTGGGCACACTAATGACATCCGACCCTAACTTGATTGCTAATATTCTGCCTTGACCAAAAAGGCTTACAACCAGTTGACTGTGCTAAACAGGTAATTCGAAAACTTTCCACTTTTGGAAATTTATTGGTATCCGCTTCGCATTGGTTAGACCGTTGTTGAAGGTTGACCTCCAGGCTTGCACTTCATGCTCGAAAATGGACATTGGCGTACTGTCCAGCGACGGGCTGTTGATTGAGTGTGTGTGTGTGGGAAGGGGTGTTGAGCGCCCTTGCTCGAAGAGCGAGCTACAGTGGTTTTGGATTTTTACTAAAGTGTTTCAACTTACAAATGTTTTTATAATGGCCTTCAAAACGCTGAAGACACGCGGTCACATCAACAGTGGTAGGTAGCGAGGTAATCTAAGTAAAAAAACAAACAGCTATCTTTACTGGAGAATTCGACATCACCTTGCAAACATTACCAAGCTATAAGTAAAGGTAAGGCGTCATCAACCAACCAAACTTCCGTATGGCTTTCATTGCTTCACGTCATTACTTCTAGCTACTTCACAAGAAAACCCTGACGAGTAATGACAACATGCATTTTAACTATCTCGATTACTGAGTCAAGATGATTCTAGGCTGGAAGACGAACCGAGGTAACACCGGCTGACCCCTTGGTGTATAGCCTCACTTTCATACACCAGGTCATTGCACTTTTTGCGAGTCGTCTAAAGCACCTGCGGAAAGTACTCAACAGGCTGTGTTGTGACAGGCTAGCATCCGTAGTAAATGATCCAACCATTTAAGCTTGTGCATGTTTTAAGGTTGGATATAGGAAAACGCCTGGCATGCATTACCAAACACCTGCTTCCTAACCTCTTCGTCGCCTATCCGTTAGTGCCCTCGATGTGAAGGATCGAAGGTGGACATCGGTGGCTTAACGCCTGATGATGGTTGACGTCTTCAACTTTAAACCACCAGATTTTGAGGTCTTAAAGTAGTATGTAGTGGACAAGTGGGTATGCACTAAGCTCTCGTCCACTAACAACTTACAACGCCTTTCCTAGAGAGCATTCGAAACGTAGTCCCAACAGGCATCGAACTAGAGAGCGCAGCGGGATTTGGAAACAAATCGTATATTTTCAGCAGTGTTTGGAAATATGATGAGTAGTTAGTTCTAGCCTAATCTGGGACCAACGGCAGCAACCAAGAGAAGAAAGAAAAGAAGTGCGAGGTGGGCCACAGCCCACTCGGCGGCATTCAAAAGCGCGCCAAGCGAAAAGTGCGTGGAACCTTCGAGTGCGTTAAATGACGCTCGAAAAAGAGTTCGGTTGAGTGACCTTGAAGAATGAAATAATAGGTGAGTCGTTAGAAAAAGAGCAAACATTCGCTGTGTGCAATTATTTGCACGACTGAAGAAAGTGACACTGCAGGCGTACATAGAATCATGCGTACAGAACAGACACGGTTGCAGCCGGAATCCTTAGAGAAGCCACGCGATCGCTGGTCACTACAAATACAACCCTCACAGTCATCTTATATACGCGACGCTCTAATTTCAGAATGGTGCTTCTTTCGCGTCAGAGTTATCTTAGGTTGGTGAATACCGAAACCTTTTTGGAGCTATTATCTTTTAATCTATCCCTTACACCTCTGTCCCTAACTCTGCAACTTCCTAATTACAGCTTGGGGTTAACAAACTCCATGTATTCATTTTCGGACGTTAAATCTACATAATCACAACATTCCTAAAGAAACACTGCACTTTGAGTGTACCTAGCGCATTCAGAATTATTCAACAGCACATTTTATGTGCTGCTTGCAAAGTGGTAACCAACAACACCTTGTAGTCAGCGTAGTCAAGATCAGTCAGTCTTCCACTAGATCAGAGGTCTACACTGGCTTTTTGTGAGTGCAGCAGACAGTCCTCTATTAAGTCGTCTGTCAAAAGGAAACAACCTTGAAGTAGGTCGCTCTTAGTCCCGGATATATTGGAAGGATCGCCGTTATTTCCTTTCTGGGCTGAAGTATGAGAACAGAGTGCCGGCGGTATGTTCACTTAGTTGTTCTGCACACTCCGTGCGTGTAGGCAACTCCGAGTAGTTGATTGATCAGCCTAATTGAATGCAAGTAATCTTCGTTATATTATCATTCACTTGGTTTCTTTTGTCATTAATCTTTACTGACCTCGATGCCGCTGGATTTTAGCAGTATTCGTTTGTGTTCTCCTGTCAATTCCGCATCGAAACGTTGGTTAATGTGAAGCTGATCGGCACGTGGAAGTTGCCAACACCTCACCTAATATTCTTTTCTTAGTTCAACAGTTCACAGTTAGGAAATGGGATAGAGGCAGCACAGACTCTTCTCGAAATCGATAGTGTTGAATATCTGTACCGCATAAAGTCGGAAAAGCACACCACGCAAGTGTATTACGCAAGGATCCAGTGAATAGTGGATAGAGTTTCCCAACCGTATGACGTGCAGAAAAAATGTCCCAACTGCCCCGAAACCTTCTGGTATACGAACGACGGTATGTCGGGTTATTTTGGAGACCCTGTCGGAAGCCGTGAATTCAAAATTCTGACTCATTTGGCAGTGGAGAGTTAGCGTAGCCCGAGTGCGTAATGAATACGACGCTGTTGTTCCACTTCGGTTATCTCTGTGCATCATCATCATCTTCATTGAGAGCATTACATCAGTGGTTCTCATTGATACTTAACTGCCACACAACTGTGAAGAAGAGAGCAAACTCAGTACAGGTAGAGAGAATAGAAAAGAAAGGGATGGGAAGGGATTTACTTCCACAAAACAACTACATTTGTATTTAGACCAACGCTAAGGTTTCCGCATCTTGCAGACAAACAAAGTATGACATCATCAGCAAGACAGCTTTTTCAGTTTTCACTGCCGCGCATCATTAAATGCGTTTACGTCACAGAGAAATGGGCCAAACGACGACATTCACTTCACTGAATCCGATTAACCACCATCTCACCTAACATCCCCAGTCACCGACTCTGTGAGCCGAAATACGCGTTTCTACTTCATTTCCCACGTCGTCGCTGCTGATGCATCTTCCCAGGTATACAAACCGGTCACCAGTTTCCATAATTTCATTATCTAACGATAAATCTACGTAATCACTGCAATCTTGCAGAGGTACTTTGCACTTGAGGCTGCAAAGTACATTCTGTGGTATTTAGCAGAACGTGAAATAGCGTTTAGCATTGTGTTGTGCTGCTTGAAAATCCTCAGACAGCAACACCTTATCGTCAACATAATCAAGGTCAGTCAGCTTTCCACTTGGTAGGAGATCCATGTCGGTATCTTGTGAGTGTCGGTGACCTCTTATTATTTCGTTTTTTCAGAAATTAAACAAAGTCAGTGAAAGTGGACAAGCTTGACGTACGTCGCTTTTGGTGCTAAAACTATCAGATAGTTCAGTGTAAACCTTAGCCTGAGCTGAATTATGGCAATAAATCGTCGACAGTATGTTCACATACGTGGTCGGTACACTCCTGCGCTTAAGCGACTCTCAAAGTGCATATCGATCCATCAAATCGAACGCACCTTTATAATCGAGAAATACGGTAATTGTTGACCTACGCTACACATAACGCTACTCCAGGATCTAACGAGTAAAAATGTAATCTATACATCCCCGCCCGGGGTAAAACCTTGCCTGTTCTTCCCTAATGTCCATCTCCCTAGCTGCAGTGAGTCGACGAAGTATAATGTATGTCAGAGCCCTAGTAATGGCTGGGGTCAAACTAATTCTAACTACGGTTTTCACAAGAGCCCCCGGAATCTCTTCTTGAAGATGGGAATTATTATCGAATGACCCCAGCACGGGGGTGGAATGGTTTCCGTCGTCCACACAAGTTGAAATAACTGTGAAAACCTCTATTAACGCCCGCCCACTTCCTTGAAAAGTGTCATCATGAGATCATCTGGGCAAGCGGCCTTATTACGATTGAGGGCCGAAATGCACTTGTAAACCTCGGTCCCAGTGGGTAGTTCCAAATCTGCCGATCAAGGCGCTGCATTACAAGTTTGTGGTGGCAACACAATGGAAGCAGGAGACCAGTTAAATTGACCCTCAAAGTGTTCCTCCCATGGTTCCAACCTTCTGGATTTATTATGAATCTATGTGCCAGCTGCGTCGCTGATAGCCTTACTGGCAGACGGTCACTAGGGGCCAGCGGCACGGATAAGTTTGAAGTATCTGCCGTTATTCCTTGAAGCAAAAGCGGTTTCCATTTCCTTAACTGCTTCCACCAACCAAGTCTCACGATCAGCGTCTAGGCTACGTTTCAGTTTCCTACGGATATCTATTCTATACATGTTACGTGAACCACCAGGAGGTATCTTCCGTCTAGCCTCTAACAACTCCGGGGATTTTTCCATGATCTAGTGCCTGTTCAACCCACGTACCTTCGTACCGCATGCTACATTACCTGCTTCACGAATGGTCTGTGAGATCTCAGTCCAACAGCTATCGGGATCTTCGGTGCGATAACTATTAAACCTACTTTTTAGGTTGGTTTGAGACTTACCCTTGGCCGACGGCATAGCCAGTTTCTGAACAACCAGCCGTTGTTTGTGATGAGATCACTGCCCGGCAAAATTACAAAAAACAAAGCCACAACGAACCAACGCATGGTCCGAATCAAAGTGTATGCATTTCTCACTGGAGCCCCTTTGCATATAACTATCAGCTGTGTGATATATCTGGAACCATGTCTGAATCGGGGAATGGAGGCATCAGGTATAACAGTGATGAGCACAATGCCTAAGACTAATGCTGGCTAAAAATAACCTTTCCTCAGCTCACAGCTGTAACAGTCACCCGCTGTTATCCGAGCGTTCTGGTGCTATCCTAAACCTGCCACCTAAACGAGACTCGACCTCGTCAAGGCGACCGATCTGGGCGTCCATATCTTCCTTGACAACGACTTCAATACAGTCAGTTTAAGCACAACCAGGCACACTGGAAAGGCTTTCCCAAAGTTTTTCGTCCATAGCTTGTCTTAACAGAATCTGTCAAGTGAACGGCGCGCAGTCTACTGCTAACAGGATTGGAATCTTTGGATGAGGCTGTGGCGGTCATGCTGAGGACCATACCTACGCCAGCCTAACCGATAACGGTGGTCGTGGAAGCACCTGAAGTATACACGTATCGAGTGCTGTTAGTTTCATATACTGACTTATTCTAGATTCTACTCTTTGAAGTACACCAGGCATCGAAACTTAACGAGTTTTACGTTCATCGGAGGGTGGACTTTCGACCTATTTTTAGTGTGAAATTGTAAGCACTCATTAATTCGCATTCTAGGTTTAAGCAAGGGGTAAGAGATGCCTGAGAGTGGATGGTAAGAGATGGGACTTACCGACACAGTGTTACCATGATCAGTTATATCTATTATGGGACCTGTAGAGTAATTACTAGAAGTGAGATGAGGAGGGGCTTGAGAGCCAAATTTGATAAGACAATGGGGTATGTATGTCATTAGTAGCATGTGTTTGCTACCTTGGCGTGGTGGTCAGGCTTGTGTGCTGTTTTGATCCGGAGGTCTGTGCTGACTGCGACCTCGGTCGTTGCAGGTTCAACCATGTCAGACTGGCCAAAGGGGAGCAGCCAGACAGAGAGGCAGATGCGTCCTTTGTGAGGTGTTCGTTGTGTATGGTGTCAGTGTGTTATCTTTTGATTCGGTCTGTTATTTCCTTTTTTTGCCTGTTCTGGTTCTCTGTATGTGTGATTGGTCTGTCTGTGCAGTATGTGATTGTTTTATCCGTGCAGTGTTATCTGTGTCGAATGTCTTGGGTTGTGACTGTCGAGCCTGTTCTAGAAAGTTGGTGCTGATGCGTATGTGTGCGTGTGTCACCTGCTGCCTTGCGGTACATGCTTTTGAGCCAAAGGCTTTGGTTGAGGGCCCTATTCGCCCTCCTGTCTAGGTCTGGGCGTCCTGGCAGCATCTGATGCCCACATAAATGGTGATGATGCAAAATAAACCACATATCATACTGCATCTGCTGTCGCGCAGGATTAACCGGGTCGCCCTATCTGCTGCACATGGCAGGGTGGATAGACGAACGTATGCTACTGCCAGACACCCACCCCCATATTGTCTCCCCAATTTTAATCCCCGAACAGATAATGCTCACTCAAGTTTCAGTAACCCGGAAACCAACCTGAACCTGCCCGGGGATGCAAGATGCTCTGTGCTGGAACACGGAATGTGCGCACGTTGCTGGATCGACGCAACTCCAAAGGACGGCCAGAACGGCGCACCCCACTGATCGCGATGGAACTGCATCGCTATGGAATCGATGTAGCAGCTTTGAGCGAGACAAGGCTTGCGAACCAAGGTAAGTTACGGGTGCCGGGTACATCTTCCACTGGATAGGTTACCCGGCAGACGGTGCTGGGGAGCATGGTGTCTGTTTCGCAGTCGCTACTCGCATCAACGTTTTGATGATAGGCGAACCACACGCCATCAGCCCCCGAATACTGTCTATGTGCCTGTGACACGCCCGAGATAAGTGTGCCACATTTATAAGTGTTTATGGTCCAACCAGGTGTCATACTGATGACAAAAGGACCAGTTCTATGATCAACTGTCCGCCACAATCCAGTCGATGCCGATGACCGATCGGCTGTTTATTCTGGGCGACTTGAATGTTCGAGTCGGGCACGACTCAGTAGCTTGACCGTGAGTCCTCGTACCCTACAGCATTGGTTCAGTGAACGAGAACGGTGATCGTCTGTTCCGCCTGTGTGCTACTCACGAGCTAGCTATCACGAACACCTGATTCCAGCTGGATGCGAGCAACATCACGACTTGGACCCATCCACGAAGCGACCATCACCACTTGCTTGACTACGTGATTGTGCGACAGCGCGACATTCGTGAAGTGCGTATCACGCGAGTGATGCGCGGTGCTGATCATAGACTAATCAGTACTAAATTATTTATCCATATACGCAAGTCTGTTTATAGTAGATCTTCCGGACAACGACAGAAGTTAAATATCAAACGACTGGAAAACTGCGAGACGAAGACTGCTTTTCAATGTGCAATTGCCGCCCGTCTGCACGACACTCTTGCATCCACTAACCCTGAAGGTATGTGGCAGTTCATCAAGGAATAGATCACGACGGTAGCCACCGAGACGACTAGTGTAAAACGCCAGAAACGTCCAGACTGGGTCGACGACAACAACGCGGTTGTCGCCGAACTGGTACGAGAGAAGAATACCGCGTGTGCTGCCTCCACAGTGGACCCGGACAATGAAGCGAGGAAGGCGACGTTCCGAGGCATCCGCCGTCAACTGGCCGAGCGTGTTCGTGGAATCAGCGACAACTGGTGGATGAGACAGGGTAAGCGGATGCAAGGCTTCGCAGATCTTCGACAGCATAAGGAGTTCTACGATTCGCTCAAAGCGATATTCGACCCATCTATCCAGTCTACTAAAGCGCTGGTAGACGTGGACACCGGTCGTTCGTGCACCCAGCCAGAGGACATCATGGAGGTCTGGCGCAAACACTTTGGTAGCCTACTAAATCTTCCTGCTACCATTGATTGGGTAACCATGAACAGCCTGCCGCAACAGTCCACTAAGCGTTCACTTGCTCTCGCTCCTGATTTACTAGAATTGCGGAGAGCGATTAGTGAACTTCGCAACGGTAAGGCTACTGGTGAAGATGGATTGCCAGGCGAAATGCTGAAGAATGGCGGACCGGCGATGGAACGTGCACTGATCCAGTTGGTTCACTCCATCTGGGAGCACGAGAAGGTGCCACAAGATTTCAAGGATGCTGTGATAGTGCCTTTGTTTAAAGGTAAGGGTAACAAGCAATGCCCCGACAGCTATCGGGGCATCAGTCTGCTGAGCTGCGCAGGTAAGGTACTTGCCAGAATCCTTCTGAACCGGCTGAATACGGATGTATTGGAGGCCAATGTTCCTGAGGAGCAATGCGGATTCCGGGCGAATCGGAGTACGATCGACCTGGTGTTTGCTGCTCGACAGCTTCAAGAAAAGTGCCGGGAATGCAACCAGCTCCTGTATGTTTTCTTCGTAAACTTCATCAAGGCGTTTGATTCCGTGAGCCGCTAGACGTTGTGGACGGTACTTGGTAAGTTTGGATGTCCAGTTAAGTTCGTCAATTTGATTAGATTGTTACATTTGGGCATGTGGGCGAAGGTGCAATCGTGTGGATCTACCTCTGATGATTTTGACATTGTCACTGGCATGAAGCAAGGTTATGTCCTGGCTCCATCCCCTTTTAGTTTATATTTGATTACCATGCTAACAGTTGCTTTCCAGGACTCTGGGGAGGACAGTGTTGAGGTTGAGTACCGGACGGATGGTCGCCTACTGAATATTAGACGTTTCGGCGCTTCAATCCGGTTACGTACCTAAACGATGCATACGCTTCTGTTCGCAGATGACAGCGCGCTGTTTGCACACAGCGAGGAAGAACTACAGCGACTTGCCACAGCTTCCGCGACCGCGGCATCCAGGTTTGGACTGGATATCGACACAGGTAAGACATTTTCTTTCTTTCATCCTTCTCCGGGCGGAGGTGCTGTTTGTGCACTTTCGCCTCAAATCCGTGTTAATGGAGATGTCGACAGCTGCACAGATTTCTGTTACTCAATTAGCGATCTGTCCACCAATCTGTCCGTGGATCGCGAGTTGAGAGCTCGTGTGATTAAGGCTAGTACTGCTTTCGGACGTCTTGAAAGACGTGTTTGGAAGAACCACAGCCTGATGCCGAGCACTAATTTCTTCGTCTCCGGCTCAATGGTGCTATCTGTACTGCTGTACGGCAGTGAAATGTGGACATTGTATCAACGGAACGTGCGCTATCTAAGTCACCTTCATTTGCAATGTCTAAGACGCATCTTTTGTATTCGGTGGTTGAACAGGGTTCCGAACACTGAGGTACTGCGGCGCGCGGACATGAACGGGATGGAAGCCTTGCTGATGCTGAATCAGCTTCGTTGGCTGGGTCACGTCCGTCGGATGGGCGATGACCGTATCCCGAAGCAGGTGCT
>JTDE01002442.1:53037-77291 GCA_014338405.1 Paragonimus skrjabini miyazakii
CGTGATTAATCACTGTTCAGAGATACGTTGTCAAACCAATTGCAATTAATCTCGGAGACAATGAATAGCGAGCCAAATAAAATGCGTAAATTATTCAATCATTCAGCCTTTCAATTTATTGTCTGAATGTATGAAAATAAGACGTGTTCTAATATTTACCCGCTCTAGTTTATCCCAATTTCACACTGTTGTGTTGTGCGTATACAAAGCAACATTGTGTTCGTTATGATTGAACCTGGCCGTCTTCCACGAGGCTTAAACAGGCAGTGTTTGCTGACGTAACTAATGTTCACCAAAAGATAGATGGCCAAAATCTGGTTGTTTATTTTCTCGCGTTCTTTCATATGACAGCTGCGATCAATTGTGGGTGATGTTCAAATTGAAACAAACCAAATCCCCGTCTACACATCAGTTCTTTCATACGTTTGATAGTGCTTGTTATGTGCGGTCCGATCACGTGAGCATAATCGCGTTCACCATCAGAGTTACTAACTCGGCTTGTGTTGAAAATAGTGTGACGCGTTCTGTCGTGCTGACCTAACCGGTTTGTTCGGCAGTCCTCATTCTGATAACATGTTTTGTAGAGTTTGTTAATGATTGTATCGACCAAGACCATGGTCGTTTGGCAACGAATCCACTCCACTTTTCAGAAACTTGAGTGTCCGCGGTCTTCTACCCATTCTTGTCTTGAGCCTTGTTGGTGTATTGAGTGATGAATCGTTTGCCCGATCTCTTCGTAGTTCAACTTTGAATTTTGTTTCTCTACTTTATCCTCTCTAGAATGCACAACCATGCACTCGTATACTGAAATGCTTGTTGTATTACATTTTACACGTTTCCTGTCAGTTAAGATCTTGTCATTCCAGTCTGTTTATTTTCCGAGAGATTAGGGTTTCCTTCTCGTACTAGCCATTCAATTGGTTAACTAACATTGGCCGGCTGGACACAAAGGCCTCACTCACATACCTGCTGGTCTTATTCCTTCGGGTTTACACCGGATTCGTGGTGTGTGAGTGGAACCGCAAGTGGTGCAGCGCAAGCCACTCGGGGTGATGGTTTTAAGCACAGGCGTCCTTTGGCTTCGACCTCTGTGACAGGCTAATCCGTTTCGGATGCCGCCAACCATGTGTTTGCATATGCACTCTACTGTCACAGCACCTAGGGCGACGCGGTTTATTCTACGAGACGCCCGATGCAGTGTGAAGCTGTTGGGATTATGAGTGTTCATGGATGTATGTGAGCTGAGATGTTGTCGAGAAACCCTGACCTAGACAGGAGAACAATTAAGGTTCTCAACCCAAGCCTTTAGTTCAAACTTGTACTGCAAGATAGCTGGTGGATGACAGTTTATCCTAACGGATACATTTTCCGGAAAAAGATGCCAACCTTCTTCCAGCTCCCAACTTGGAGGATCAAGAGACTGTGGTTAGTTAGATCTCTGTCTTTTGACCTGCCTGGTGTAAGTGATTGTCAATGTGGTCGTTACACTGTCTAGTTTGGTCCAATAGGGCGTCGTGATGCGCAAGCCAACACACCGCCTCAAGGTGCAGCCTCGTTGAGGCAAAACTCTGCACTGGTCCTTCCACAGCAGGTGTGCGCAGTAGATGTATTCGTTGCAAATGTGCTAGTGGTCAGTATCAGCCGTTAGGCACTGGGAGCGCTCTGTGTTTGAGGATGTCTTTTCTAACCTTCTTTACGTGAAATACAGTAATACCGCATTTTTGAAGACGCAAGTAGTGCTGCGACATACGACTCTTCGATTGAGCTGTTTTTCAGCTGGCTGCTCCTCTGTCTGGCATGTTTGTTTCTGACAGGATCGAAACCCCAAACAGCATGCTCCTCTAGTCAATACAGTACGCCCGGTGATTATTATTTTCAGATAGCGGAAGTTGTGGTATTTCTCATTGTCCAACATTTTTGTGAACGATACTGTGGCTTCTACGCTTGAGTAATCCGATGTTTTGTGTGAGTCCTTCCCGGTATTAAGCTGGCTGACATGGAGTTCATGAACAATGCTGTTCTACCTATTCATCATGTCGAAGCGATACACATTGTGCAAAATACATGAGTGTGGAATGTGCTTTGTGCCTCCACAGTGTAAATACTACCTCACGGGTGGAGTGTTTTTGGTCTTGCTGCTCAGGATAGATAGAACAGTGAAGGTTTGTGTTACTTTAGCCGACCTGCGCCGCCCGTGATGTCATAGAAGCGTCATATTGGTGTTACAAAGAATCAGCTATTTTTATTCTACGTTGCGGTAACCTAATTACTTCATGGCGAGGATGTGAACAAATTCGCATTGTTTTTCTATCGTTGTCTATTTTCGGTGGGATTCTGTGTGCGTCCCCTCTATAGGACGCTATGTGATCGTTTGATTAGTTTCATTAGTAAGCGATTACTTAATCCAACACCCTAGCAAGATTTTGCCTAACCTTCTAATATACCGGTATGCTTTCTAAATCTCGTGATTATTCGATAAACGTTTCTCGCTGTACAGTAAGTCTATTCAAGTATGCAGTGAGAGGTACACAGACCAGTGATTATTGTTCATTTACAACTTACTCTGTCATATTTTATTTCTACATTATATTCTGCTCTTCCCTATCCTGCTGATTCCTCCTTATATTATTATTCTAGTCTACTTTTCCGTTCGTTACGTTACAGATCACATGCCTCGTTTTCTGGTTGATTAAAGTCTTCCTATCACGCGTTGTCTTCTCTTCACTCTCTCGGTTACTCCTCACGGATTTCTTCACTACACTAACGGGACAAGGTTCAGAAATTAGAAATTGCAGCAAAACGCTCATGCGTATCGATCAACAGTTGAATACATTTGCTTTTTGCCTAGTACCAACATCTGGTTGTACATTTTGAACTGGAGTGTAGATTTACTATTCAACAGAACTACAGTTGTCCTTGTAAATGGGATTTTCCTTAGTGGTAGACCCTGCCTCGTCCGCCTGGTAGTTTCTGTTAAGGTTAGATCTAGGCGCCAAACCTTCAGAAACGTTTTCATTGTCTGCCATTGTCCTAACCGACTGCAGCGACTTTTTTATATCCAGATGTGATTGCTTTCCGCGGTTCAGCACGAAATCTTCTGAAGTTATTTTAACCGAGAATGTAAACCTCCAGATAGGCTGACTTCTTGAGGCCCTGTCGTGCAGGTGGAAGGTTTTGATTGGCGTCACATCGCTTGAATAATAGTGGATATCTGTTATAATTGTACATCGGGCATAGATCATTTTCAGCCAATACTTATATACCATGTGCGTTACTGCTTTGCTCGGCAACCTTCTGACCAAAATTGATCTCATAGAGACCACATAGGTGTTAATTAAAGTGGCGGGGCCCTATTTGAGACTGCCGTTTTTATTGGGGTGCATACTTGGTTTTACTTCATGAGCTGCCACTTTGTCTCTTCCCCAGTAATTCTCCTAGGCTGTGACCCAGTCACGCCGTCGGCAAAGCATAAGGGCCAAACTGTCCTAGAATGTTTGCTTAGCTATTCAAACCTCCAGAATCCAAGTAAGTCTCAAGCCATTCATGTAGCAGGTACTATGGCGTGTAGTCTGATGAATCATGGGTTTAACAAACATTAGGTTTCAGAGGAGCCTCTGACACAGTTAGACGTCAGATGGAATGTTCCTCATAGCAGTTCATGCGGCTAGTTGGGGAAGGTTATTCATATGATGCTCACATTTATCTTGATCGCCGATCACGAAGTTTGACCAACTGGGAGTTTTAACGAATTGGAGATCGCCTTTTTTAGAAACACTGGCAGCCTCTTGGAGCTCATCCGCACTGTTAGCTCAGGACGCCCATCCTTTAGTAAAACTGTTCACAATGAGTACAGTAGGCTAAATCGTTTGACAGAACACCTCGAGGTTTGTTTAGTTGGCTTTTTTCTACTTTGCTACTGCCACAATCTTGATATACTTAGAACCGAATACCAAAACAGGCCCGTTATTGTGTTTGGCTATTAGCTTAAATGGGCTGCTGGCCAAGATGGCCATATACTTGCCCTACTTCAGGAGGGTGTTACGGCATCGGTCGAGGATATAATTCAATTCATTCAACTTCTGGTAACGGCTGATAACATCTTTCTATTCGGGAGTCACTCATGAATTGCTCCCATATTCAAGTAGGGTGTCAAGGAACCTTGTGAACGCAGTAACAGAACTAGCTTGATCTCAATAAAAATTAGCGTTCTAATATCTATCATACCTCGCCGGCACTGCAGCTCGTCATACAGACATTAGAGAAGAATAAGATTTCGTCTCGGCCGAGGATATGTTGATGAAATTTTTACTGTTCTCCAAATATTAAAGCCACATCATACGTACTGACCAACAGTTTCCATATTTCCCAGTTGTAAAAGTGCGTTAGAGTCAGTCGATCGATCTGTACCCTCAGAAAATAACAAAAAGTTTGTGAACAAACCATCGACGCCTTATTTCCATACTTCGGCTCAAGTTGGATTCTATGGTGAATTGGATAACCATCAACAGCGACATACTTCAAGGCTGTCTATTTTCGTCACATCTGTTCAGTTTTGTCTTGAATGAACCAACAGATGACAAACATTACTTTCACTTATATTTCCGTTGTTTGTTTGCAGTGTTTAGACATCGTGATATCGTATATTTGAATTTTGCCCTAATTGTTTTTATCACTTAGATCCGTTTCCTTCTTCCCTTTGTATATCCTGTGTTTCTTTCTTCGTCTGGAAGTTATGCACCGGCACGAGTGGTTGATACATCGATGTGCGCGATGCTGATTATGTTGACAGTTTGTCGATGGGTGTACTAACCCACAAGTGTGTATTCTCTTGATATAAGCGAAATTTCGACAGTAATTTACACGTCTGTTGAACAAGGATTAAATAGTCAAATTGCGCTTGTCTTTTTCTACCATCTTTGTAGCCTCTCTCCTACTCATATTGTCTGTGCCTTGGGTTGGTATTTTTCGCGAGTAATCACGATTTCACATAATTTTGGGTACACAAGATGAATGAGAAACCTAAGGGAGGTACGCATAAACACGTCGGAAATTGCTGTCAGTCTGAGCTGCTAACCAATCTGTCTACCGCTTTGAAACAGTGGAAACAAGCAGACACAGGCGATCCGGTTTCGAAGGTCTGTCCTGGGGCTATTGTGGCGAAGAACATTGAGAAACGTACTCTTCATGCTGGTATTGGATCTATTCCTTCCGGTTGTGAAGCTCCGGGTGGAGGACTCGTCTATCCAAAGGAATCTAAGTTCATCTTCCACTATCAAATACGCAAGATGGATGCAGATCGGACCATACTGGATGATACACGAAAATATGGGAAAACGATGGAAATCTATTCTGGTAAAGAGTTTCAGATGGATGTAAGTTGATTGTATACATTATAGTCATGCTTTGGTTTGGCTATCACTGAACACATGAAAGTGTAGTTTTTCTCTGCTTAATAACGTAACGAAAATCTTCTGTTCTAACACAGAGATGCTCAAAGGACTAAATGTGTATTTTTGAAGTGCAATCAGCTGTGTACTGGGATCTTTCACTCCACTTTACTGTTTAAGGAAGCTGAACGGTAGTGATGGTAACTAACAGTCACACGGTGATGACGCATTCAGCCTTCGGTTACGTTGACCTTCTGTGAGTTTATTGAGTCAGACTGTATCTACGGCCCGTTTTGATAGTATTCCGTATTCTTGAGGAAAAAATTGTACTTGCAGATTGTTGGACCATCCATCTTTCTCATAGGACGGAACATCAGTTGAATCATTCCGAAATCCAGTTCATTATGTGACGAATGCGCATGTTTGAGGGCGTTCATGCTGTGTTCCAAGTCCAGATTTTCATAATCGAAGGTGCTGATTGTACCGCGCTGTGGCTGATCTTTGTTGCAGTATGTGACATGGTGACAGATGTTTCATGGTGTAAAACAGAAGATAATCTTTACCCTAGTTACCAGTGTCGGCTGATTAGTCACTATTTTAAAATCAGGCTGCGTACTCTTTTTTCTTTCACGTATGAAAAATCTAAATAATCCATATATTTTTGCCACTTGCTATAGCTTTTCCCTTTGAGACCTATGAGTGGGACTACCAAACTCTATTAAAAACTTGTCTGAGTCGGTTTTTGCGTATAAACCGACCAGTTAACTGTTGGCGTGTTCTCAATTCTGCAAACTTAATCGTTCGGGTTATCTTTCCTCCGGAAAGGCTGTGTTTAGTCGTTGTGGGTATCCATCGGCTAATAAATTTAAATCTCAAGTACTAGAACTGGAATCTTGTTTTGAATGCGTGCGTTTTATTGAGAACACAGTTAAGCTGTTGACTGCAACACGCTACATGCCCGCTGGATTTTGGAACCGATGGTGTAAGCGTCAGCGGGGCTTCTTTCCTAACAGATTTTCTTTCAAGATGTTTCTTCAGCACAGCAATGATGATTGTTGTAATATGCAGTCATTTTTTAGCTCGACTGTAGTCTGATTTCCTTCAAAATCAACAAGGACTTCATTAGGCGGTGTTCGATGTGTTGGGCTCTGAATCGACTGTTATAGCTCATTTTGCCGCTCCATTGCGAATCTGAGGATTTGATATGTGAAGTTATTACCCGCTTTTTATTGGTTTCTATTCTGTGGATTCAGGCCGAGCCTATTGGCCGTTTTGGGGAGTCATGCTCATCTGCAGCTCTTGCTCAGGGAGCAAAAACCCATTCCGCGTGACTCTTTGCCTTTCATATAAGGCGAATCCGATTAGGCCTTCATGTTCGTACAGTATAGCTTGGAGCAGTATGAATAAACTCTCAGCAATGTACGCATGTCTTGATGGTCCATCACCTCGAACCGCTGCTCAGTTATGCGGATGTGATGCACGGCTTCAATGGAACAAATTCACCTGTTTGGTCTCAGGTACCTGTGCTTTGTAACTTTGTTCGGGCTACCAGGATGACCACCGCGAATGTGCTTGTCTTCACTGCAAATGTTCGGCCCGACCACGATCGTTGGCTGCTGTCCCATCTTTTCAGGTGTACAAATTCCGAGGGCTTGCGTCAAATGAATGCATCACTAGCTGATCAGCGAGTAACATATTGGAGCCACTCAGTTTCGGTTGGGCCAGAGACAAACATAAGCGGTTTAGGCAGTCAGAGCTGTTGTGTAACATATTGATCAATTTCTATTTCTAATATCTGAAACTTCGCCATAAATTTTAAAACATTTCTAAATTTTTCGGCGGATAACCTTCGTGGACGGTGTTTTGTCTTTTCCTACGATGAGATATTTAAAACAAACAAGACTGGCACTTGTTAATCAGTTTGGTTGTTACATTCATACCAGTCTACCGCGCTGCGCTTGCTCACCGAAAACCTACAGTGAACTTACGCTGATACTAACAAGATCCGGTTACACTGTCTCCAAAAATATTTTTCGTGCACTCTCTCAGACCTGCCGTCGCGGGAATGAGTGACACTCTGTCGTAACAGGCGTGACCGTTTATCGCATTATTGTGTTCGCACTCACGTTATTCCATAAAACGTCCGTCCAACGGCCTGTTTTATATTCTTCACAAAGTTGACATACAGGGAATGAAGTTGTTGTTGTTGTTTAGAATTTAAGTACTGAATGAACCACATCACTTTTCTGCCCTCGCCTTCTTGTTGATGTCCCCAGATTGCTCTGCACTTGTACTTTGGCCCTGAGTGCATTCGCCCAGTTCTCCGGTCGCCTCCGGCTATAAGTCTGTTTGATTTTGTTTGAGAAGAACATGGGTGCATGCACACCAGTATTTCTGTTTTTCTCCTTCTGGAATGTTTTGGTTGCCAAGGTGATCTCATTCCGCCCATTAGATGGGTGTGTCAGATTATCCACTGCGTTCGCTTTCTCCATATGAATACATATATATGTGTTTTATCCATTCGTTACGAGTTAGGTTCGATGGGAATAGGGCGTTGCATTTGATAGGAAACAGGAAAATGTATCCATATTTTGACAGCTTTCATAGACGAGTTTTTCAAGTTATGTTTTACCGTACGTCCGTTTCGACTGTAGTGGTGCGTAAAATTCTTTCTGTGGTCTGCAAGCGAAAATTAACACGACTGCTGTCCTCTCCATTCACCCCGCATTCGTTTCTCTCTTTTCCTTATCTTAATTCAGTTCTGGGAACACTGCCTGGGCACCATGCTGCCGGGCGAAGTGGCTTCGTTCACCGTTCCGCCTGAACGTCTGCTTGCTTTCCCGGCAGTGAACAAAAAATTGCGTGATTACATGTTGAACAAAACTGGCGGCGCTGCAAAGCATTGCTGTGGTCTCATGGGCTTTCAAGAACAAGGAGGTCTGGGCTATCCAGATTTGGACGAATTGATGGTAAAACCGGAGACCTTAGAATTCATCTTTCACCTGATTCGGTACGACCCGTACGACACAACTTTTTCCTTTCATATGTATTGAACATCCCGCAATTTATCGTAGCTGCCGCATTCCCATGGAATTTCCAGTCGATCCCTTTCGAAAAGAAGCGCTGAACTCCAGGTTCGTTCTTGTTAGAGATCATCGGCAGTGCATATCCTTGCTACGGCCAGTACTAGAACTCCGACCACGCTTTCATGAGGCAATCTTGTTGACTACAGCGCCATTAACCCTACATTAGACACAACTGAGTCATCATATGAACGGGCAACTACATTCGCTTGTGACTAATGTTCTGACTGCCCGATCACCTCGAGAAGAGACACAGTACCTGTCCTATTAACTCCTGTTACTACTCACCAGTAATCAAAATACCGCTCAACAACTTGGCGAGAAGTCCTAGTCATGGGCTCATCGCTTGAAGTCAACAGGATAGTTAGTGTCTTCTCTCGAGGTGATTGGGCAATTATCGCATTATTCATCAGCGATCGTGGCTAAGCGTTCATATAGGATGACTGTTGTACCGAATTTGAGGTCAGTGAGGCAATGGTCGACATAGTTGCCTCATGAAAGCGTGGTCGGAGTTCTAGTCTCGGCCGTGTAGAGTGTATGCACTACTAGCGAACTGTAATGAGAGCGAAACTCGAGTCCTTTGTTTTTTTCCTTTCATAATGCTTTTCGTAAAACGTTTATGGTTCCTATCCCGTCTGTATGATATATTACTCGGCTGCGGTTTCATACTGAGTACTTCGCTGAGTCTCATTTGCATTGGTTGGAGACTATTGTAATTCGTCTAGATTTTCACTCCCTTCAATCAAGGGCGTGTAGAAACTACATGCGTTTACATCGTGTCCTATGTTCGGCTGTTTAACCAGAAGGACCGTGCTGTTATGCGACATGCGTGATGAATCACAAAGCGTGCGCTGCTACAGCCTTATTGTACAGTACGGAATGAAGGGGACCTTTTAGGTCAAACTCGAAATCTGATCAGTACGCACGATTGCTCCTCCATTTTCACAGATTCTGTGAAACAAACCATGAAATTGAATCGTGTGTGTATGTGATAAGGTCACGGTTCTTGTGCAAACAGCGCATAACCCATGTTGACGGCCAGTTTTTAAATGCACAAACGTTCACCCCCTAGCGAACGATGATTTCAATCATGTTCTGTGTTGTAGTTAACGAAATATTTGTACTCGTAGGTTGCTGTCTCCACTGTACATTTTTCGTTACTTTTTCTTCAGTCTCTGTTTGGCGATTTATTGATTACTATGCACGGTCGCTTGAGTAGCAACATCTTTGGGTACAGCCCGGCTGAAAAAAAAAACGCTTATGTAATACCACTCCAGCTCGCATTGGTGTTCTACACAAGTTAGAAGTACGAGGTCCTTTTGTCAGTATTGTTATGTTCATCCGTAAATGTTGGTCTCTTTTGCACAGCTACTGTCGTCTTAGGAATTTTAGCACTAATGACGTACTCTTTCGGGCGATCTAGAAGTTGCTGGCAACAACTCTGTAACAGTTGGGAATACACCATATTTTGAGGTATTTCTGAACTGGATGTGATCATTGGACCAATCATTCAAAATTACTAAACCGTTTTTCATTGATGTGCACTTAATATTGCCATACAGAGGTACACTCAGATAATGTCATCGATGAATTTGCAAATCCGAGTTCTGTATGATGACAGCCATTCGATCATATATTTATTCTGTGTGGTTAAGGGTGAGTAAAATACCAAACGTACCACAGCAACTAAACAGAGGAATAGGACTGCGGATTGTGTAGGAGAAGGAGTGGAAGAACAATGTGAAAGGATAAAAGAAAACATTAAACTGATGCACACGGAGACTTGTACCACAAACTCCTGTCTGATCGACGAACACGGTAGGAGTGTTGTTCGCCTAAGTAACGTTCGTTAACACCTAGCCTGCTTGTTGGAGCTCTCAGGTACTGCAATTTCCGTGCAGTCCGCGGTTTACAAAATGTTAGTGAGCTGGTGGTAAAACTCATCGTTGACCGCATTTTGACTACGATCTGCACCAGCGTATATCGCAATAGCAAACAAGCAACGTTTGTGATGTGTACCTCTCAATGCTCTAGGTGTGCCTTCGAGTCTGACAGCACAGAGGTGGCAGTTGACGAATGTCCGTTCATGCAACCTACTGTTTCCTTGTACGGTTGAAGTGCAATTCCACCTGCTACCTGGTCGGTGGTGTAATTCGTAAGGTCTCAGGGCGTTTGGACTTTGGAGCAGCCGGCGGAGATTGAAGATGTAATACTGTGCCAGAATCTAAAATCCGTGGTTCACCAGAACACTAGTTATCGATGATGAGGGTCTCCAGCGATGCATGAAGGCTGTCGGTTTAATTATCTACATAAGTGTGGCACGCTGAAATTGTATCCGACTTGGTATCGGTCAGACAAAGATGTCACACTGGTGTTTGGCGCATTGCTGACTTCCACCTCAAACAGTAAATGCGATAGGTCTTCCGGTCTGTGTCCGACAGCGAGGTCGGTCGGTCGTCAGGTCACGACTCCGTCAGCAAATATGGTGGAATGCGACAAGTATTTTGTGGTGCGGTATATTGTGGCAAGAAGGTAGACTTGGCCGGCGGTACCTCGACTAGAGTTACGGGAACAAATGAAATGAAATTGGTAGTTAAGAATAAGCTTATGAAAACCTCGATTATTGTGACGGGAGAATATTTCCTGCTTGCCCTGTCGGAGAAGGGATGTAATTCTTGGGACTCTGCCCGGAGTTTCTGGTTCAAAAATATCTCAAACACAATGTGAGGGGACAAGGTCCAGAGTTCCAAGTCCACTGAAGACCGGTGGTCAGTAGTGTGATGAGCACGCCGTTCGAATAAAGTTCGTCTGTTTAAGGCAAACAAAGCATGTTGTTGCGATGGAAGTAGCCCTACACTTCGAATACTCATCGTAAGACTCGGATGCGACATAGTAAATCCATTGAGCCAATGAGTCTGAGAACAATAAAGTTGCTACGGTGTCTGCTTCGTGTTGCTGGAGGCCGATGGTCGGTTTGGTTCTTTCAACCACCTGATGGGGCCCAGCTGTTCGAGGTGCACGGTGCACCTTCGCCATCCTTGGAGCCGGGGATTTATCTGTGGTTGTCGCTTATCGGCGATGTTCACATACCGTAAGGACAACAGACAAAGAGCACTCTGTTCGGGGGTACCTAGTTATCGTACCGGGGCATTTGAAATCTGTATCCGGTACGCTATGCGCCCTGTAACATTGTAAGAACGTTTGTGCGGCAATTTATATTGCACCCGTTTACCATCCATGAATCCCCCACACTGATACCACTAGTATTTGTGTACAACCTCTTGTTCTCCGGGAAACCCCACTTATTCCGCAGTTTGCTCTCACCTAGAAAGCTACACCTCAGTCCGAAGCCCGGGAACACGCCTAGTATGACATTGACCTAGTCGATCCGGATACCGAATTGAATATGTGCTAGGCCATGTTTCTAACCTACATCTGTTTGTCATCTGGATTCATCGATATTCGTAATTCGTTTCAAATAGACACTTTGTGTACCTAAAATTCGGCTGGATGATTTCGGTGTCTGGTTGAGTAAAGGACGTGATAACCGATATGCAAATTTTTTAAAACTTGCATTGTTTGAATTGGACCCTCTCTCCGCTGATGAATTACCCATCACAATCTCGGCTGCTTACATTGATCTCTCGAATATGACTTGAATAAGAGTGTGTTGTGAACACCACACTGTTGTCTCTTGAATAGTTCATACGATTTGTGAGGTCGTTGTATCGTGGACAATTTGCTTTCTGTGGTAAGACATCCTACCACATCATTTGAATGATTTATTTGCGTTCAATCAGTGTTGACATTCCGGGTTCTGTGCGCAAAGAGACCTGGATCATGAATGTAGAGGAGAAGGCGAAATTGGTACCGGTGTTGCGCGAAGAAGGTAACCAACTCTACATGCGCGGAGACAGTGAAGGAGCTGCCGCCAAATATCGCGAAGCGCTCGGTCTTTTGGAACAGTTGACTTTGCAAGAGAAACCAGGCGAACCGGAATGGGTAGAACTCGATATGGCTCGTGTACCATTCTTTGTTAATTTGGCGCAGTGTCAGTTTCGATTAAAGGTGGGTTTCACTGCTGTAGTTTTCGTTGATCCTAAATTCACAAGTGTCAATCATATTACTTGACAAAAAAGTCAGTGACGAACATTTTGCTACTCCTTTGTCTGCGTATACTGCAATTGACTGCTGATGTTGACAACATCCGGCTGTCCATTAGGGGGCAGGATGTGAAGTCGTGTACACAGATATGTTGCAGACATTTACACGTACATCTTTTAGTCAGTTTCAGAAAATGTCCAATGACGACACGACTTGTCATCTCCAGTGAAATAACCTCAACACCAACTGATTGACAAGACTGCTCAAGACCGTCAAAGATGCTATTTCAAGTCGTATTGTGAGGGTCCGTTTGGAATTGTCTTGTCTACTGCAGAACAATGAGGCTCGAATGAGACATGTGATCGCTGTTGACATACTGTCAGAAAAACTATTAGTTTCCTCATTGAAGTAGTTACAGAACAGTATGTTTAGCTCACTTATCTACCCAGAGAGTTTAAACAGTGTCTGTTACGTTACATTGCAAACATGAAGGTCTAGGTAGTGACAGCAGGGCACAGACACATTGATGGCGCCATCGTGGATAACCCATTGGGACCTGTTTCAACTTATGTTTTGTTTCCGTTCAGGGGTAGTAGTTATGGTTTCGGCGTGAAAGTATGACGATGTGTTGATTCGGTGGGATGATAGGATAAACCGGAATGGAGAATATTCAATTCGCGGTTCACACCACGATTCGGACCCTGATGTTTTCGGGTAAAACCCTACATATACTCCAGACCAAGCCAGTTCAATTGTAAGTACTCGATCATCTATGTCGTTAAACTTTTGAGCGGATTCCCAAATTGGTTCTAAATCTGGCATAACGTGATGTTATACCGTTCATTTACAGGTAGTTATTTGGTTAAGCCATAACGAGCTAATCTTGGTGACTCTCTTGGTTTTGACTCACTGTGGCTTAGGTATGGAATTACCTAATAAGCATCAACATAATCTACAGTATATTCTTCCATAAGCTTTCTCTTTACAGTTGGGAATTGCTTGCTTACATGTCCTTTGCCAAAGTAACCTATGTTTGTCATTTAGCCTCAATGATTGCGCAACACCCTTAAAATGCACATCACCAAGTCCAAATTGTCGATGCATTTCGAATCGTTTACGAATCTGGCAGCAACCAGAGACCACGGCTTACAGAGCCCATGTCAAAAACCTCTACTCCACCGTATGTGTGTGTGTGTTGTGAGTTGTTTGTTTACCAGTATTGCCATGGTAGCTAACTGTGGTCGAACTCACACACAACCGTAATTTCATGGTCTTAACGTCTCCATTATACTCCCGGATTCATCAGTAAGTAGTCTGGGTTTTGCTGTCTAAACTCGACTATCTGCACAATGTACTGTTGAAGATGAAGTGGTGTGTTACCAGACTGATCTTGCCCATTGTTTTTGGTAACTTCCTTTTTCGAGATTGTATCTATTCGTGTGGTTGGCGTGGCTTCGTAGATCAATTGGTAAGACATTTGTCGCGTGAAGGCATGGTATTTCTGTCACTAGTTTGAATCCAACCGAAGCCCTGATTTCACAATTTAGTTTATTCTAAATTGCTCTACAGAAGTTTAATTCAAGTGTGCCGTGAGACGAACGCACTGTCTATGAAGTAGTTGTCTAAATGGATCACTGTGTGGATACTAAAAGTTGTATAATTGTGTAGGAACGACTGGAATGTTGAGTGAGTGCTACGTCACACAGTCAGGGACAGATGTTGGTGTATGGTTGTAGTGTGGGTGATGGATTTGTTGTTATTCGAGTTGCAAGGATTTAACAAAGCTGTTGTGGGAACGCAAGCCAGGGTTACACAATCGGATTGCAGTTATATCAACAGTTACCGACATGTGTTGTCTTACGTCATATAGATGTTAGTCTCCCACTAACAATCATTTCGTAGATTTGGTTTAGTCTTTTGGCATGTTTTGGTAAACCCTCCGTAATTTTTGTTGGTTTGAAAACAAATAAAGGGTTACTAACGTTTTGTTAGTAGTGTGATGATGTTTGCGAACTAACTGAGTATTGTGCATATTACGACTGCGAACTGGCCGATGTAGTCTACGTTGGTTTACCTGGTGTCACGTTTGTCATTATAAACTAATCAATGTTGTTATTGAACAACCATGGTCATCATAATATGTTTTGGAACGTTTATTCACGTTGCCATCCACTGGGAGACGGTTGAGACATCGTAATTTCAGGACATTTTGTAACCAATCACTTTTGCGTTTGTTAGTAACGTTTCACATCTGACATGGACGTTGCTTCAGCTCTAGTGCAACCCGTTACAGAGTTTGGGGGTATCTAACTCGGAGCAGAATGGAAGTCATCAGGCAACTGCACATATACATGGGCCACCATTTTGCTCGATCTGTTGATTGCAGTAGATTGACGTTAAGTGAACAATGAGACATCTGAATTCGATATAGCCAGCCACAAAACCGTTCTTATTTCGCGATCCAGTGGGATGGTCAGTTTGATAGACTTATTCGCCGCCATGCCTTCGAAAACATCAGTATCACGTGCAATTTCGTTATCAGGGATGACCTGCTCACATTATGTCCCGAAAGGTTTCTTGTGCTGGTATGCTCAAGTGGTCGCGTAGGTCGTAGTAAACAGTCAGTTTTAAGACGTGACTTGAACATCTTTTGTAAGGATCCCCCGTCACCAGCAACCTCATTGCCAAATGTCGCAATACATCAGCGTTTCCCACTCATATTCGATTACTACTGCACAACTCTGTAGACAGAAGCAAGTCATGGTTGAGAACTGTAAACAAAAGGGAAACGGGGGTATCTAATTAATGAAAGTGACTATGTCCACACTCAAACATTTAACACCTAGGTATCTGCATTCCTCATACAAGCCATTTCTGAAAGGAAGACAACATCCTGACGACGTTTACTACCCCCATGTCATTTCGTTTCCGTATACGCTGAATCTACCAAGGAATAGGAATGCGGTTGACTGAATTCGAACGTTCCTCCCTGAAACCAAGAAAACGGAAAACCTGGTCCCGTAACTAATGCAAATGTCCCCGCTAATTTCTCTCGAGTCAAATCAAAAGATGGGTGTGAAATGCCACTTTGTTGCGCCCCCAAATGTATCAAGATGGAGAAACATACGGGATATTTATATAGTGTTTGGTAACCTACAAACATTCTCGAATGAGAATATTGAAGAAAAACTACTAGAAATAGCAGTTAAGGTCACTAAGCCACCAATAAGCATGGTGGAATAAAAGTTCGGCAGGTAAACTGATTCCTGCAGATTGTTGTGGAAATTTCTGTTCATTCAGATTGGACGATATCGTTTTGCTGAGGAAATAAGCGTTTTAGACGGAAACAGTAAAAGTTTCTAACAACATACTACACAGACAATTCCGTCAAACAACAATAGCGTCCACGCCAGTGGGCCTGGTTAGCCGCGATCTCACCCAACTTTTCTGGCCGCGTATATTTTGTGACGAGTACGTTAGGCTCCAGTAGGTGATATCAGTTGTGTCCATCCATGTTCGTATCAATTAACAACCACCGTCGTTTGGCAACTCACCAAGTCCTCTTCTCAGAAACCTGGGTATCTTTATGGCCTTCTACCCTTTCTTCACTTTAGCTTTGTTGGTGTATTGTATGACATTCAAGTTAATCTTGAGGGTGGGTTGTAAGATATGGGACTTGCCAGGACAGTGTTATTATTATTAGCTGTATCTATAGTAAGACTGATGGAGTAATTAAAACTGAGGGCTAAATCGGATATGACAATGGATGTGAGGTAAGCAGTAGCTTGTTATCCCCAATTCCTCTATTATGTATGCAGAAGGTGAGTAGCTGAAGTAATATGCAACTAGAATTGTCGTGACTAGTCATGGCTGCATGTTTGCAGAAATACTGTCATTGCGCCCATAATTAGAATGATTGGAGTTGTCAGGCAGTCTTTGGTCCAACAGCCCGTACCGCAACATAGAAGACAGATAGCGATTCATCATATAACTAGTGTCAATTTTTCTTGTGTAAGATGCCTGTCTTATCTCAACCCCTTATATGAAGGGCTAGGAGGTTCTTGCTCGTCAGGCGTATACCTCTTGGTCGATGTAGCATGGTTGATTCTGGGGACATGCTCACCATACTATCTAGGATAGTCCGACTGGTCATCGAAATGCGCAAGCCGTCACACTGCGTTAAGCATCAGTATGGTAGTGGTTGCGACTGTCCCACTGGGCGATTGTATTGTCGTATTGGACTATAAAGTACTTGTGAATGGATAATCTTACCATTAAATGTTCTTGCGGCCCGCATCCTTGATGATGTTATCATGAAAGCCTAAATCACTTTTTCTATCAACGCGTGCATACAGCAAATCAAGATCACTTCATCGCATTGAAACACTTATGCTATCCTTAATTTATTTATCCTGAAAATTTCTAGCTTTGCTTCCGACCTCCCAAGTTGAACGCATAACTCATCAGTCCGCTTGCCACATTTTATTCGATCACCAGATGTTTTCCTCTTTATCGATCAACATGTCAAACTCGTCACAATCGTGTTAACTTAGACTAGCTGTTGAAAGCCGTATGTGGCGTTGAGTAAGGAATCATGACAATGAGTGGTAAGTGTTCATCGAAGCTCATTTAAATGACACTGGTAATCGCAGGGGTAATCACGTGCGAGTGTTCGAACATCCGAAATTAAACACATCATTCGCCCCCCTTCCATAGAAAATGTATTCGCTTGGTCTACAACCATTCGAAAGTGTCTTGGGTCAGTAGTTGCGAAATGACTTGTTGCACGTATTAATGTATATATATATATATATATATATATATATATATATATATGATGGTATACTCTGTCCTCTCTTCTTACGAAGGCTGGTAGCCGTTTATATCCGAGACATCCTTGTTTGCATTTCGTTCTTTTGTACGACTGACACATCTGATCGCGCATGTACCATCCTGCTCAATCTACATTCCGTCCACTCATTGATCAATCAAGTTATTTTCTACCATTCCGAGGATTTTTTTTTTGGATGTTACACCATGTCGGATACAGTCGAACTTTGTGAACTACTTTGCTGATGGAAGTTACCTTGTTTCTGTTCTTTGGTATTCAAATTTGATCTGTCTTTTTGAAATCTCATATAAAAAAACACCATTTTATGTTCGCATAAGGTGCGGCACAATTCAGGAATTAGACACTGGAGACAACACTAAATTCTTACTGGAGTGATTAGGCTTATAAACATGCCGATCTGTCAGATGTGGCGGACGGTTTGTCAAGGTCAGTATACTGTGTACGCTCAGGTCCAGTCTATGGCGCGTGACCAACATCGTCTTCAAGCAACTTCCCGTTGGCGGGTTTATACTGACCCGTCAGCACACTTGAAGCATTTGTCGAGTGAAGCACTCGACCAGTCTCTAACGTATTGACGCTGCTTGTCATGGCTTTGGTCGGTAACAGATCAGTTTTCGACCTGCATTATTGCAATTTAACTTTGGCTTTGTTTCATGTGTTTGTTTGTATGTGATTTCTATGTTGCGTGTGATTCCGTTCGTTTCACTCTTTTGATTCGCAATTGAGAAAGTTTACTTTTTATTTTTCAAATAAAGAATTCCTATTCGTTTGTGCTTATTTCTGTGTAGTTACGGTGGTTTCGAATTATTCTTTCCAAAACTGCGCTAATTCGTATAGCAATTCTACGACGTTATCAACAGTACCACTGAAGCTCTTTCACGTGATCCCACGAATGTCAAGGCGCTTTATCGTCGCGCCAAAGCCTATACTGAAACCTGGGATTTGAATTTGGCCGCCGATGATTTACGCAACGTTGCCAAGCTGATGCCTGATATGTCTGAAGCGGTGGTTTCCGAACTGAAGGCGTTGGAATTGAAACGATCGGAGCAGGAATTGAAAGAGCGGCGGATGCTGGCTGGCAAGTTGTCCATACGGTCCTCTTCCCACTCCACATCGCGACCAGACGTCAACAGCTAATCTTAAACAGAAAGAGGGTTGCGCTGTTTGTCCGTCGTTGGTTTGTCCAGCTGAAACCCTACTTCGTACACTTTTGTGGGTGCTATTGAATGTGTCTTTGTTGTGAGCAAATGCTTCTGGGCATCATCTCTACCATATTGGAATGTAACACTCAGTCGATCTGTTTTATATATCTATCATTTCTGTTGTATCTGGCGCATGTGTGCCCGCAGTATTTTCTGTTGAACGCTTATGTTGTACTCAGACCGAATTCGTTCACTTTCGTCAACCTACCCAACCACAAGTTGGCATATTTTTATCGTTTTGTGTGTTTTTGTTGAGAGGCCTCGAGGTAGAAATCGACAGCAGGATACGGTATGGAAGCTCTGCTTGCCTTCATTCGTACAAAACATTTCCACGGTAGATTTTACTGTTGATTTCGTGCGAAGTCGAGAAACGACTTCAGTTGTAACGTACTAGGTCCCATTGACTGCATAAGTGATTTGACGTCGTTTGTGTCCACTTAGAACGACAGTGCTGACGAGACGCTTTTTTACCAGCGATGTCTACTGTAATTGATTGCATTCTGTTGTTTTGCCTACTGCTGTCAGTTGTATCGGATAGCTTCTAATGTTGACGATCTCCTGCAAGGTGTTTCATTCTACTTCCGACACACGTTTCGTACGCTTCATTGCTGATATGTTGGTCAGGCGCCTTACAGATTTATGTTTAAGATCAAATCGCACGTGACTATGGGAATACAAGTGTTGATCACTCCAAATTGATTGCTTTAACGACACTTTTCATCTTTGTGTTATATGGATGTCTCGAAGTGTCAAACGATCATGGATTTACCCTTTCAGTTTGAAAGTTATTTTAGGAAACATTCGGCTCCCGCAACAAACTTCTTAACAACAGTCAGAAATGTTGTGCTGTGCAATGCACGTCTTGAGTTCATTTTTAAACTTCAGTGTAGCTCAGCTGCTAACAAGAGGGTCACACATTGTAACAAACAAACCATATCCGGAATCCCCATCAACGCACGTAGTTTACTATGGTAAATTGGTCACCATTAAAAATGCATTGTGATGTATAAGTATTTTTTCGGCACACTGAGATGAAAATATGTCCTGTACACAATCGGAATCAGTTTCTGTTTCCTTGTTACTCTACAGATGCGAAATCCTTCGTCTAGATATATTTACGTTTTTTCTGTTAGCAAGTGTCAAACAGTTGATGATCCACCGATTACACTTACGTTGAATGATAAAAACAGACCACAAAAATTTTCACACTGTCAGCCGTTTTGCAGAATTGATGAAGAATACTTCAATAATGCAGTTTGTCTGTTCTATGTATGTCAATCCAATATTTATCACGAAATTTTTGAGTAGCAACCCGGGTCTGGTTATTTTGATTTCCTCTGCGATATTCTTATAAAAGACCTGAACCGCAAAAGATTGTGAGCAGAAATCGAAATGCTTAAGTTTCTTTCGACACGGACTGTAATTGCCTTCCGCATAAACTTACATTGTGGTGTTTTCTGTCACAGCTTTTTGAAGTGGATCCGAGGTCCACATGCGTGAATCTGCGATCCATGCATATTTACGAGCTAAGCATATTCAAGCCACCGCGGTACGGCATTCCCCGTCCAGCGTGATATTTTGTGAATGTTTCGAGATGTGCTGTCTTTCTGTTTTCAGTGGTTAGAAACGGCTCACAAGAGCTTTTATCACGAAGGCTGTACAACATAACTTCCTATGTCCTTCAGTGCACGTATTTGAATGTTTTGTCATTTTTTGATGTGTACAACAATTTCATCGGGTTACGAGCACAAAATACAACCAGCTCCCGTGGCTGTTCACCTTCTCGTTTACTGACACGAATGATGTGGAACGAGTTATGTTTTTACCTAGTGTCACACCAAGTCGGATAATATGCCAAGAGTTCGTTTCCCTGTCCACAATCCCGTTGATCCTTGATGCGCCAGTTTACTCTCCGTAATCAGGACAGAAAGCACAGTAGTGTTGTCAATCGCATGCCTTTCCTATTTCTGCTCCAGACAGTTCAGTCGATGCAGTGTGTATATCAAATCAACGACACTTCATAGTCTCTCCCGCTTAGCGTCTGATGGCGAATTTTCACAGGCTTCTCAAAACGGCTCTTCTGACACACATTTCGTGCCCTTTTGCTTTCGCGACGTTTTCGCATAGGATATGGCTAGCCCAGCCGTACGGATTCAGCGAACCGTTCACTAAACACCTCCACTTGATACAAATTATGCAGACAGCGCTGACGGAACCAGATTCGATCATTGAATACTCTACAATGTGTTTAACCTCACCGTGTTCATCGTAAGCCTTGATTTTTCGCCCGAGTGCATATTCATATTTGGCTTACGTAGCATTGAAACACGCAGGGAATCACGTTCCAGCCATGGACTTTCTATTTGGTTAGAGATTTGATGCAAAAATAAAGATGTTTTGATCGGAGCTACTCGACGGCTGGAGCTCGCCACCATTGGATACTAACGAAAAGACTCACTAAACTATATACAAGCCTCACTTCGCATACGAAATACGCTTGGCAAACTGAATATAGTGACGCATCACCGTTACAATCACTGAGTCAGCTGAATTTCCATCGGGTTGCTTTCAGCGGATAATTTTAATTTAGAATACGTACTGCGTTCGTGATAGGTTAGGACTAATCAGGTTTCTCTTGTCTAATTGACAATCGGTTAAATTTCCGTTTATCCCTGTTAGGCTCGCTTACGTCACGGGTGGATTTAGTCAGGATTTTTCTGAGGATAGTTGAGATATGGTGATAAACCGACTTTGGTTAGGTTATTAGTTTACTTTGTTAGGCACAATCGGTCTTTATAGGAACTGCTTATGGTGCTATGCTTCTCTAGAGGACATTCAAAAGAGTTGGACAACCATGTTTTGTGTGCGCACTGTTTCGTTTAATGAGTAAGCAATCCATAGACGTTTTAAGCTCTATATGGTAGTCCATTCGTTATGTAATAGCTCGTTTAGAATCCCATCATCCGTGTGCATGATGGCTTGCGTTGTTGTAGTTTCATTGGTGACGTCAAGCTTTTGAGATCGTAGATGCTGCGAAGGAGCCATCAAAAGCAAGTCATTCGCCAATATTTTCAGCATAAGCCAAATTACACTTACCACTCAGTAATCAGACTTTTCTGATTTAGCCTTCAGCTACCAAAGGAGGATGAGTTAGATTTCCCTTCACATTATTGTATGTTGGTTGCAAATGACCTCTCATCTCACAGTGACCGTAACTTCACTTGATCTTTTTTTGGTTGCTAGTCTTTAGTAAGCAAACAAAGGTAACGAAACGTAACAGCCGTACCACTAGCTTCAGCAGTTTCAGGCGAGTGGAACATCATGGTACCAGACATTTTGAATACGATTCACTACATGCGCAGTCTCAGACTTCAAAGCAGGCCCACATTTTGTGTCTTATTCTATTGGAGCGCTTAAACATGATAACCTCGATCCCCGAAGCCAGTAGCTCATCTCATGAAGCTTTTATCGATACAGCATTGGTTGAATTCAGCTCGGAAGGCACGTGGTGATACTTCTGCGTATTAGTCACTCGGTTGCCAACGGAGTTCCCAGGGGGACGATACTGTAGCACTACAGCCCAGAAGACTACGTGGTCGACACGTACTTAGTTCGTTCACAACAAGCCTCTAAGCTTTCCACAAAGACGGCTGTCTTGAAATCGAGGTGAAAGTAGCATTGGAGTGGCTGTTCTCGGAGTTGTTAGGAAGCAGTGCATTTTAATGTACCCCGTCCTCGTAGAAGGCGCATACGCAAAGTGTACTCGGAGCTGGAAACAATTGTTTTGTACAGTCTGTCTTCTGATCCTCTCGCTGTTAGGTGTCCACTTTGTATAACGAAATCCGCCCGATTGTAACAAGGTTATGGTATATTTAGTTTCTTTAATTGTTTCGACTTCTAATAAGCAGTCGCCGACAGAAACTATCCTCCATAGCAGAATAAGCTTATGACAAAATCTTGTCCTTTGTTGTTAGCAGCCCGTTGTGACGCAGTTTGCACAGTACTGCGAGAAAGTGACACCAAGGAAGAAGAGTTCAACTTAGATAACTCAGGTCTATCGAAGAAAGGCGTGTTCCACCACAGAGGGTTCAACGTCCACCTCGTAACTTATTTGACTCATTCAAGGGTGTTCACTTGTTCGGCCTAGTCTTTATTTTTGTGGATACAGGAATAACAGTTCATTGCAATACTCTCAATGTTTTAATTTTTATCCGGTCACTAACACATCTGACAATTCAATGACTTCATTTCCTCCAGACCTAAGTGATCTTTGTGCAAGTCGTTTAATACAGCCTGTCATAACGGTGGTGGAATGAGCAACTGATCTCCCCGACAAAACACCATCAGGTTTTATTGATAACTCCTTTCGGTTCTGGATGTTTCTTAATCGTTGGTGACCAACCCTTGATCATCATGACGATCACCATGCCGTGGTAGTTTATAGTTGTCTTGACCAAGGTCTGGTACCTTATTGGAACGGTTAGCGAGGCAAGAAAACAAATATCAGCAACAGAAAATCTGTTTACCATGGAATGACGATGAATTATTTCATAATCGCAAGCTGCTACACGTAGACTCCATCGGTGTATCATTGTCATTGATGATTTGGCAACTGATTTGAGTGAATCAAATAAACATCGTAGAGCTTGGTGATCAGTAGTACTTGTGAATTTGATACCATACAGATATTTATGCAATTTTTTCACATCCCAGAATATCGCAAACGTCTGCTTTTGTGCTTGTGAGTAGTCCTGCTCTGCCTTATACAGCAGTTGCGATATACAAACGGCCAGATATTCCTCCTGTTTTAAACCAGCACCGATGTTGTTGTTGAGTGAATCCATGACAAGCTTGGTAACTTCAAACATAGAGCATTGGTCTTTTTATCACGACTTCTATTAACTCTGACAAAATACTTTCGTCTTTTTGAGTCTAAGGCCATATTTCTGTTGATTGAAGTGTAAATAATGGCTATGCTTTTGTTTCAAAGTTCAGTATCAAACGACAGTAGTAGCATTGATACCTTGATGATGTAATGGTAACCAAAGCTTTGTACCGATGGGGATTAGGCCTGTATCCTTTGTTGCATAGACCGAAACCAAGAAAACTCAACTCTTATACTTGCTACACGAACTTAGAAGACTTTATGACAGGCTTGTTATCTTTGAATTGTTCCAGAAACGAAGGTTACCTTATCATGTTCCTCTGCACTGTCTGTACATCGTCTCGCATCGTCTTGTTATACGCGTACTCCTGGTAAGTCGGAAACTGTCTCACCAATCGTAGCCTGGAATATTCCAACTGAGACGTGTAATCCAAGCGGTTGACAGTTGTACTGAAGTAATGCATAAGACGTACTCGTCGTATTGAGCGCCTTAGAATCAGATTCCAATTGAATCTACAAACGTGTTTGTCAACTCAATTTTAAAAGCACTTTGCTATCATGTAGTGCTATCACAAAATCCTCTGGCTCCTCAGTCATCGGTGCGCATTTTTCTGTATCGTCATCATCATCATCATAACAGCCATGAGCCTGACCAAAAGGTACTGTGGCTCGGGCCGCCGCTCACCTCAACAGTGACGTAGAATATCCTAGAAGAAAAAGTTACTGAGGAAGCTGAGAATT
>JTDE01002443.1:0-17014 GCA_014338405.1 Paragonimus skrjabini miyazakii
CTGGTGGCTCATCAAAATCATCATAGACAGCAATACATCAGTGGTTCACACTGCTGCCTAACTGCCACACAACCACAAAAGAGAAAACAGCAAACCCTGTATAGGAAGAAGAGAAGAAAATGAAAGGAAGGGGAAATGAACTAAGTTCTAAAAATAACTTCATCTAAATTCAAACTTTAAGCATCAAAGTGCCTACATCTTGCAAACAACGGCCGAGTTGTGACTGGAAGTAGGGCAACACGAGCAAAGCAGCTTCCTTATCGGTTTCACTGCTACGCGTCATTAAACTCACTCACTTCACAGACAACTCGGCCAAACAACAACATTCAAGCTACTGAGCTCTATTAGCTGCCATCTCACCTAACGTCTTCAGCCATCGACTCTGAGTCGCGCGGGCCCCAGCCCGTTTGACAATCACTATCACATACCCGCCTCCTGACCACGTTGTTTACTCGTTGGGGCCACCCGATGCGAGCGATCGGGCATCAATAGCAAAATACCTGGAGACAGTTCATGTGTTCTACCTCAACCTGCCAAGTTTCGATGTCGTAAAGTAATACAGCCCTCACACTTGTCTTATATACGCGACCCGCAAGCCTCAGAGAGAGATCTCTCTGTCGTCATAATTGCCCCCAGATTATCGAACACTACCCTAGCCTTAGAGATACGAGGTCCTATTTCATTCCGTGCACCGCCATCGCCGCTGATGCAGGTTCCCGGATAAAAAAACAAGTCAACAACCTCCTTGACTTCATTATTTAACGACAACTCTGCGTAATCAACCTTGCAGTAGCACTGCGCTTGGAGGCTGCAAAGCGCATTCTGAAGTACTTGGCAGAGTGAGAAATAGAGTTTAGCATTGGTTGTGTTGCTTCAGAGTTAACAAACAGCAACATCTTTTCGTCAGCATAATCAAGATCAGTCAGTCTTTCAGCAGGTAGGAGGTTCACACCGGCAAAATTTGCGTGCCGCAGACAATCCCCCATTAGTTCGCCTATGACAGAAGTAAACAAAAGTGGTGAACATGAAAAGCCTTGATGTACACTGCTCCTGGTGCTGAAACTGTCAGACAGTTCACCGTAAACCCTAACCTTAACTGAAGTATGGGAGTAAAGCGCCAACTGTACAGTATAGATCGATTCACCGAACCGGATGCACATTTATAGTCAAGAAATACCATTTTAGGCCGACGATACACATGACGCTACTCCAGAATTTGACGAAGAGTAAAGGTATGATCTAAACATCCTTGCCCTCCGCGAAACCCTGCCTGTTCTTCCCTAATGTTTACCACTCGAGCTGAAGTGAGTCGACGAAGTATAATGCATGCCAGAACCCTAATAATGACTGGGGTCGAACTAATTCCCCTATGGTTTCTGCAACAGCCCCTAACTCCTTTCTTGAAAATGGGGACTATTATCGAGTGACCTCAGTATGGAGTGATGGTCTGTGTTGTCCATACAAGGTGAAACAGGTGAACCAAGGTCTCTACTAACGTCTGCCCACCTTCTCTGAAACGTGCTGACATGAGATCATCTGAGCCAGCAGTGTCTGAGCGGAAATGCAATTGTGGACCTCAGTTTCAGCAGGCGGTGCCAAATCTACCGATAAGGGAGCTACATTACAAGCTTTCTGGTGGCAACGCAGTAGAAACAAGAAGCCAGCTGAATTGACTCTCAGTGTTTCGCCCATCACTCTAACCTCCTGGACTTATTATAGATGAGTGTGCCATCTGCCTCGTTGATGGCTTCCCTGACAGACAGTCGCCTGGGACCAGTAACACGGAAAAGTCTAAACAGTTTATCGGTGTTCCCTGAAGCAAAAGCGGTCTCCATTGCCTCAACTTTCCCCACCAGCTAAGCCTCACGATCAGCCAATAAGCTCAGATACCTTTATGGTATAAAAAATGATGCTGCAATATTATATCATCTCTGTGCTCTGATGTGTTGGCGTTAATTGTAAACATCAAAAAATCGCAAAATAGCCATGAAGATATAGGAAAGAAACCGAATGGTTTTACTGGAACGTCAAAACGTAGCAGGCGTTGTTATCTAGCAGTGTGGTTGATTAACATTTGTAGGCCAGCACGTTATAGACACGATATAGTTGAGCCGTGAAACCAAACACCATTAGTCACTATTGAATAGTTTCAGATCGTCCGGTAAGTGGACACCTAACCAAACAAGTATGAACTCACCGGAGTAACCAGCAGTCAAAGTTCCCATCGGAATACGGCCCAAACTTCGAGAAAAGATGGCAATCTCATTTACGTGGAGTGAGATAAACAAACATCACGCGATTTTGACACAGGAAAATTTTACTCGGGGGACCAGCTACGGTGTTCTTCGTATGTAAACCAGTAGTGCCAATTAGAATCCTACTTACTGGTTCACATAGAGAAGTTACTGCCACAGTTGCTCCAAAACAATGGATGTGCTTAATTGTCCAGTGTAGGGTTTGACAAGCAGAACGAAAACTCTGTTAACACTTTGGTAAGTTGTAAAATCAGTCACTAAAAGCTAAGCACAAGAGTAAAGCGCTTAATAATAGCGCTCCGAGACCTCAGCAACCTGAAGCAAATATCACGTGCACACTGCAACCCACAAAGGGATACAAACAACCAGACCGACGACAAACGTCTGAGATGGGATTTGCGCCGATTTGCCGGTGAGCAAACTGTTCAGAGAGAAGTCGTGTACCAAACGTTCGACATGTCATTGCTTCTGGTAACTAACCCTGAACAGCAGTTGCTGTTATGTTTGTCCCGCAAAAACCATGTATTCCGACTTGGGCGTAGTGTATGTGGATGAGAAACTAGGCCTTGTTGCCAAATGGCTCCTATCTTCGGAAATGTTGTCAAAATAAAACAACGACGTAAAGACAAGGACAAAAGATGACCTACATGAAGCCTCCCAATGGTAAATGACGCATGAACCAATAAATTACTGACGTCATGAAACCTTCTCTAAATCGAGTGCTTTCGTCAACCTCACGCAATGTGACTTTACGAGGGCTTATAGTTCCTGATTACAAATAAGGTGAGAAGCTCGAGAGAACCAACCTTAAGAAAATGCCAGAGATATGCGTATCTTCGAAGAGGGTGCATTTCCGTCATCATAGCTATCACAAGCTAGCCTGCAGTAATGGAATGATTCAACCGAGAAGCAATGGGGACTGCCAATACTGTGGGGAAAAGCTGAATTCGATAAAGATAACCGGAGTAGGTGGACGTCATGTGAGTGCCCATATAATTAGGAATGGCTGGAAGAAATCGCAAAATGACTCATGACACAATCACAAGTTTTTGCGCCAGTCGAAAGCTTCAGTGGATCAGCATCCGTTTTGGCGGTTTTGAATCCAATAGGTAAAATCTGATTTTTTCTGCCAGCAATCAGTAAACCGACAGCCCGCAGGCATTTCACATTGAGATAAAAACGAGACAATCCCGCTGGGAAGGAAAAATAACTGTCTTCCCTTTGACAATTAAGACCGAAAATACGTTTTTAACCGTCCTTAAGGATATACCAATGAAAAGCAAATGACATCCTCCGCACTACATTATTTACAAAAAGTTTTCAGGTATCCTAAACAGTTTCCAACCCTGTTGTTTGACCGTGTGAGGACCATGAGACAAACTGCCCCGTGGATAAAGGCAACGTCTTGCAGGAGGTGGTATGGCTGTATTTATGTAGCTGTTGACTACGTTATACTGACCTATTACTTTCGCCTTTTCAATTCCCCTCACGTCTCATTTAGTCACCTTAATAAAAGAGAGCAGTTTGAGAAGCAACACCCATGGGTTGGATCTAAAGTTCATAACGTAAGCAATGTACACCCATACCAGGTAAGTGTTTTCCATACGCCACCTCACTTGGATAGCACAAAGGAAACCACATTTGTTTAGTAGCAGGTGATGCTGGAACCCTATGCACTTGTTCAACAGAGAAAAGGTCTGAGAAAAAGGAGTGCAAGTAATAAAAAAAACGGACGGACACGCTCAAATCGGTCAGAACGGAGACCACTTAGTTGGAGCTGACACAAATGAAAAGCTGCAATATAGGTGGCAGCATCGAATACGGTTTGGCTGAAACTTCTTGGGGCAGAATGTCCGTCGAGTAACGGGATCATACTATCCGCTTCATATGAATGAAAAAAATCCATAAACATGTGCAAGCACACTTTAGGCATTAATGTCTAGAAAATGTTAAGAATTATCATGAACACATGTAAATCATTGTTTCGACGGTTATATCAGCCCGCGGCCTCAGTATGAGTAAAAATATCCTATGAAAACTGCGCACATAATTACAAAAATAAAAAAATTACTAAGTATAAATAACTGCAGACTGACACAGTTAAAAGACAGTCTGTTCGTAAACGTTTAAACAGAAACTGAGAGGGATCTCCACTTGGCGAGTTTAAAGAGAGACTAAGCCGACAGTCCAGTACAGATTTAGAAGCCAGCATCATTGAAACTACACTATGAATTCCATTCTGACAGAGCTCCATGCGAAGCACTAAATGTAACGGCCTTTGACTGGCGTAGTCAAATGATGAAGCCAGCATTTACGGAAGGGAAAGGAAATGGAATGAACTTACCGGTTCTCTGGCTCCTTTAGGATTGAGAACAATGACTTCCAAATGTCCACGACCAGCACTGAATGTTTCCACGGTAAAACGACATGGTTGACCAAGTCTATTGCCGGTCGATTCCAAACCTACAGTTTGTATTCGCAAATAAACACCAAAACAATTAGTCTAACCCATGCAATAACTGATGCACGGCAATGGATAACAAATGATCGGTAAACAGAACCATCATAATCGCATGAAAACTGTATATCATGTACTGACTGGCAATCTACGATGGGTTTTACAAACTGCCGTCGATTAACTAAAAAATGTGCCACACGTGATGTGCTCCAAGAAAACAGTTTACTTCAAGAAACGAATTTAAAAAAATATGTATGCTTATTAAGAAAATATTATTGTATACATTTGAGGAAGCATTCAGCTGTGTTCAAGAATCTCATGAAGCGGGGCCTTCTGCTACGATTTACATACAAGCGGTAAAATGCATAAACCCATGACTCACCGGATCCATAGGCGCGAACGCGAGCGGGATTGGTTTTAGGTCGAAGAGGTGCACCTTCTTTGAGTTTCGCACTTGGAAATTGACTAATGTATGTCATCATAGCCTTCTCGTCCACATTGGGACTGATCATTTCTTCCGGACGGATGAGCTGAGGTACAGTGAGCCATTCCTCGGCCATAGTTATTGCCTCCGTAGCGTTGCGCAACGGCTGCCGATGATCCCAATCTGGCCAATCAGGACAAAGACCCGGCGCACACGCATCCACCAGAGCACCGATAGCAATACCGCTGTTCCAATCGGTTGTAAAGTTTTTCACGTTAGGATTGGGCATCTTCTGTCTTATCCAACTTAATAATCGTTGTTTTGGTCCCGGACCTTGACCATCAGCGTCCTAGTTACAAATAACGGTGTTTATGGTATTAAGTCGAAAAACAGTTCAAACCAAAAAGAGAAAACAAAATATGAGTTTCACCCAGTGGATGTGCGCGAAAGCTACAGCCTGATTATGTGTTGCAAAAGCCATAGCTCGATTTTGTGGTGCAATTACTACTGAGTGATGTTTGTAGTGCGAAAATACACAGTGTGGCACTGGAGAAATGCGAAACAAAATGTACACGGTTAAACAATCGCAGAGAAGGGGAAACCAAAATGGAAGGCGCAGAACACAATTACCTCGTTGTTAGTTGTGCATCCTTCATCAGTAGAAGTTGAGGATATGCGCTTGACCTTCGCACACTGGGCGCGCACGGTGGGAAGGATAGTGTAAGTAGGCAGACACACATGTTGCGTGATGTTTTGCTTTGTTAAGTTGACCGACAAAAAAACGGTTGCACGTGTAAATAAACATTTCTAACGCGACAAATCTTACCCCTTGAACATAAGTCTCGTGACGTGAGCGCAAGAAAGAGCCAAAAGCAAGCAAACCTGACCAGAGAATCATGAACAAACTTAAATGTTTACTCGGAGTTAATTTCTCTGGTTCTTTATAGCAAGCGTAAATTAATTTTCCAGTTAATAAATCGTAAAGTGATCGTCACCATGTGACATACGAGGTCGTACATGGACCGGATAGTGTCACATAAGAAGAAAAAAAGGAAAACTCCGAAGGAACCTCCGTTTTATAAAAACAAATGTAGTCCACGAAGATACATTTATTGCCGGTTACATCACACCGCTTACTCTGACCACACTGGTTTGATTGACAGGATTTCAAAATGGTTAGTTCACCGTCGGCATACCCTGAGGATCTACATAGATCACTTCTGACTCTTGGGCAGGCGAGAGATTCCTAACGAGATGAAATCTTGTGGCGTTATTCGACCGCGCGTATTAGTGCAGAATCGCCCGGGTTAAGTGATAAACGTATGGGGTTTCGCTTGTTATCACAACACGTACCAAATCGGAGAAAATCGGGAGAGAAACACCTCACGAATCGCTTAGAAAGAGTTATGGGTAGTTACGTTATAGAATCACTTAAAAATGAACACACTGCTAGCTCAAACTGATGCGGAGCTGAAACACAAACACAATTTAAAAAAAGAACTGCATTAGTTTGAATGTAAAGAAAAATTATAACTTGCTCCATGAAGCTCCAAGTTTAAACTTGTAAATTCCACATCAATGTGTTAACACCCTGAAAACTAAAATCGCCGCTGTAAACGAAGATCAGACGGCATCTGCAAGACGGCTTCTTTGCAGTGCCAACTGCCTCACCAGATCAAAATTCATTACGCCGAACAATGTAGCCATACAAAAACATTCACCATACGAAACCTGATAGATTTCCACCTCCCCTAGTGTAGACTATATGTGAACCGAGAGACTATCAACTCCGAAGACAAACGTGATCCGTAATGAAAAACCTAGCGATCACTGTGTTGACTGTTATATGCGAAGACATCTAGCTACTTTGATATTTACACCAATCGGTTGCGACAGCGACAAAATGATGTTAATCGTAGCAGACAATTAGTCTGAAACTTCATCACGCGGCCTAATAATCTAAAACTACACATTTTTTAAACTGAGAAAAGGGGCATGTTTGGTTCTAAAAAAATAAAGCATCTGATTCTTAATCCCATCGATGTTTACCAGCTGGTGCTACCCGACCGGTGAGACTTAAAGCAGATACTTACGGCTGAATAGCAGAAAACCACCAATGTCCCTCACTATGAGACCCGGTTACCTTACACCTGCTGACTTTGAGGTACAGACAGGTGCCTAAGTGTCTTGATGTACGTCAAGGAAGATGGCTATAGGTCAGGAAATTAAGCTCCATCATTACCATAGACATATACCAATCAGTTGATAGTGATGATTAATTGTCAGACAACTGTAGGGACAAAAAGCTAAACCCGATTTAAAGAAAGAATAAACAGGTTTTAAAACGGAAAGACTCCATGCTCAAACTTGAACGTTTAACATCAAGGTTTCTTGCAAACAAACAACTGAGTTGCAAATGAACACAAGAGGTATTCACGAGTAGCTCTTTTGCAATTTTCACTGCCCCGCCTCACTGGTTGTACTCACTTCACTAGCAACACGATTAAACATCAACAGTTCATCAGCAAAACATAACAGCTACCATCTCTTCGAATGACTCCAACTAAAAGGGCTCTAGTCCCAGAAACAATCCCATATCTACACTGGTTAAACTGCCAATAATTGTCAAGATTTCTGGGCGCTAAATCAATTTTTGTCTGTCAATAAGCTGACACCAACCGGCTGTGGTTTTAGCTCCGATTGTCACGCTCTGGCTGCTGCTGATCAATATTTTTAAGTAAATCTCTACACTTAACGAGATAAAGGATCATGCTGCTGTTTCTAACGGGGGAAATAAAGAACAGCAAACGAGGTATAAAATCGACAAGGACGCCATCGCATAAAGGTCAACAACCATATGGATGCAGAAGTGATAGTAAATGCGACGCACTGCCAAACAGTATCGTAAGCTTACTGATCAGTAGTCGGGGGGTTGGTTAATTTTAAGATGAACAGCTTATATTTGATCGCAGCCTTCACATTCAGATGGACTTCCCGGTCAGCCTATTCGAAAAGCATTGAACTTGAGTTTCGCTCTCGTTGGAGCATATCCTTGCCACGACCAGGACCGGAACTCCGGTCACGCTTTCAGGAGGCAACCGTGTTGACCACTGCGCCACTGACCTCACGTTAGACACTACCGAATTATCCCCTCTGTACGCTCAACCAATTTCGCGTGTGAGTAGTGATCAGGTCTCATGAAAGCGTGGTCGGAGTTCTAATCCCGGCCATGGCAAGGACTGACAAGTTCTAACACGGGTCAAAGTTGAATCTAGTGCTTCTTTTCGAAAATACTGACTGGAACGTCTGTCTGAATGCGAAGGCTGCGATCAAATATGAGTGATGTTCAACTTGAAAGTAACATAAGCGAAAAATATTCTGCGACCTGGTAGGTAGCCTATACCGCATTCACTCAACGGTGCAGTAGAAGTCGCCGTGGTTAATGGCCATACCGTCACATGCCGCTTGAAATTTTCCCAAGTTGTTGGAGGTTTCGATGAAAGCCACGCACGGTATAAGAAGCTGTTTACACGATTTGGCAGACAAGTTTCACAAGCTACAGCTGATCCACAGTGCCTACAAAAGGCCGATCTTAGCCTATATGAAGCATATGAAGGAATACACGTTTGATGCTCACATTCCTATATAGGTCACATGAAGTGAACTCTGGACAGCTTAGTAGAAACATCATGAACTGCTAAACTGACGGTTGCAGTTTTTATAGGAGTTCATCATCAAGCTGTCTAAAGTTGACGATCCGACGATATACATATCCACATGAGCCCCAATAGGCCACATGGCGACAAATATGGTAACACCAAAGTTCGAAAATCTTATATTCCCTTTGCATAGACCACCAGAACTAGGTTATCCGGTAGACCTTCCCAGTGAAGTTCAAAATGCAAACACAAGGTATACAACAGTGGTCAGCAGCACTTGTGTGTATTCCAGCTTTCACAACCTCATGGATCTTCACATCGGGAGCGAATTTTCAGTTATCGTTCATGAAACACGAGACTACTTGTGCCCTGTCGCATACTGTTATGGCACATTCCTGAAAACAGATCGAGTACCAAGTCAAATGTGGTGTTAAATACAATGAGTAAAAAGAAACGACGAGACGATAAAAAGAGAAAGCAGTATTTTCACCAAATTTAAGTCGTATTTTTGTTAGTTTGTGAATTTTTAAGTTCTTTTTGACTTTGTTAGGGGCGTGAACAGTGACAACCAAAGAAAGCATCCACAAATATAACACCTTCCTGCTTTACAATGGCTTGCGACTATGTTCTTTTGCTTCACTAGCCAACAACATACAGAAACTTTCGGATCTCAACCGAGAAGCCGAGAACAGCCAACGCAAACCAAGCCTGATACCAATTCCGTGATAACTCTACAAGTTACGAGTTTCTCGGCGTGTTTTGTTCGCCAATTACACTTAGAGTGAGCGAACACAAAGTGCTGGACGCTGCACTGGCATGTGTAGAACGTGTCCGAGTCACCTCAACCGAAACAATGAGATTACACCACGTGAAGAAGACTATTTGTTCACAAGCTCCGACGTATGTAAATACAACTAACTTCACAATGTCCGCACAAGGGCAAAGTTCCACGAGCAAACGCTCTCAAAAAATGGATAACTTATGAACATTGCTGACGACCAGCTTTCACGATTACGGAGCAGTATCACGCATGCAGCGGTATTATGAATCATAAGATAGATATCGTGCCAACACTGCAGATGGCTCTGGCTAGAAAATGCTAACCAGGCTGTAAGGATGAGATCTAGTCTCCCACAGAAAAATCCTTCAGTTAAGTCATGAACACCATCTGCCAGTGCAAGTGAAATAAAAAGCCCTCGCAGTTTCCCAAAAATAATTCTGCACCCTCGTAAAGCACATACTATATTGTGACATCTCAGTCGCCATGTGTTCCAGGGTGTCTATGAATGTTTGTACATTGTTACAAAGCGAGGTTATAACACCAGAACAGCTTAACTTAACGATTCCGCCTACTGGGAGAAGACTAACACGAACCCTGATGGGACCACTCCGAGTTTAATGCAAAACGTCGTCCATTGCCAGAATGAAAAAAGAAAAAGATACGACAGCCTTGAGACAATTCACTGGGAAGGGCAGAGAATGGCCAAAGCTTGTCATAATTCCTAAACCGACCTATCTGTATAGTGCACTTAAGATGGACAAACGATCAGTGGGTATTCAAGTTTTCAATAAGTAACCTCAGAAAATAGCCTCACTGACAGAATCGAAGGCAGTCCTGATCTCCAAAAACTCAATTAGGACTGATCGCTGGCAGACGCGGTAGTGTTTGAGCAAGCGTCAGGAGCTGACGAACTAAATGCTTACATGGTCTGCGCGAAATCTAGACTGTCCTTACGCTTAATGTGTTGCGAATAACCTGAGGGGCGTAAAGGACGCTAATGGCTTGGAAGGAGTTTAAGTCACACTAATTTTCAAGCTGTTGGGTGCGCACATCGCACAGGCCTTCTTTGAAGATGGAATCGATTATCAATCAAGAAAATCTTCTCAGTGTTCTATACCAAGCGTATCGCCACCGGTCTCAAAAACGGGCAGAGGATGACGGTCAGAGCCGGAAAACTTAAAACGCTCAAGAATTTGAGCCCCCAGTTGTGGAAGGGAGACACGGAGACTAAGATGACACAGTGCAATCAGTCCCTTAGTTCAGAATAATTGATGAAGCCGGCCAGGTGAATTGCGATTAAACGTGACCAGACCTGTATTTTTGCTGAGTTTACGGGTTATATATTAATGAACCGTCTACTTCGTTGGCCATATCATTAACACTAGGAAGGTTGACACTGGTTTCCCGTACATGATGCAGTAATCTCCAGGAGCTTATGAACATGGAGGCTGATTTCATCAAGTTTCGCAATCCCTATGCAACGATTTTGAAAGCTCGTGCTTCAGAGAGCTTGTAGACAGCCGTTAGTAACCAAGGTGTATCCTGGAGAATGCTCGAGAACTCTGAGGTTCAGAGCAAGATGAATCACTGCAAAACGGAGACTGGAAGAATTGAATGCATCTAAGTCGTGTCCAATGCTGGCCAAAACTACGCGGGAAAGTGCAGACTAGTCTACAAACAAGTTCAAATGGCTAGTTGACTAACAGAGTTAGGTCGGACAGCTTAATTACGTCTAACCGGTTTAGATTGCTCCGGGAGGTATCGTCAAAATACAAACTAACGTGTGGTCGGAGAACAGGACGGTCTACCAATACGAATGACAAATTTGTCCGTTGCGACATAGTTCATTTGTGCTACATCTGTGACGAGCAAGGACGCAAGTTATGAAAACTACTGACGTGACGGAATCATGTAATGGAGAGAAACTGATGATCGTCTGAACAAAACAAATCATGAGTGTGTCTCCGTTGTCTAAGCCATGATTGTCGAGAAAGAACTAACTATTAAATGGACCTTATTGGACTGTCTCAATAAATGCACTTTATACCAGTAATTAGCGCATAGAACAACAGGTATGCGTCTTAATCGTACTACGTACACCAGAATAGCTCCAAAATGCCTTGGTAGATCTAGGTTGAATAACAGCCTTAAAAATTGCTTGTCGCGTTTTATCACTAGCTATACGTCAGTTCAAAGTAAACAGCGAGTAAAGAATAAGCGACCGTGACGACATACAAAAGCGCAAATGCTCGCTGAAAATTGAACGAACGGTAGACCTATCTTATCCCAACGATCACACGACCAACGCTCAAACCGAACATTTCCAACACCCTCTCCAATATTAAGTTTCAACAAAGAAAAGCAGTTGAAGTATGAATACCAACAACAAAATGCGATACGGAAGTAGAAATATATATCGACACCGTAGCAGAGAAACAGTTTACAGAGAGCACAAGCCCAGCAACTGCAGAAGACGCAAGTGTTCGAAAAGTATATATACATACACATATCAGCATCATTACAGACAGTAGTACATCGGTGGTTTCCATTGATGCTTAGCTGTCACACAACCGTGAAGAAAGCTAACCCTCTACAGGAAGAGAGGAGAGAAACGGGAGAGAAAGCGACCTAACCACTAAAAACAACCAGGCCTACAATCAAACATTCAACAACAAAGAGTCTACAACTTTCGAACAAACAACCAAACTATAAGTGAAGGTGAGGCATCATCAACAAAACAACTTCCCTACGGCCTTCACTAATCAGCGTCACTAAGTGCACCGACTTCAAAGACAAGGCGGCCGAACATGAAACTTGGCCCGATTAGCCACCACCTCACCTAACGTCTCCAACCACCGACTCTGTGAGTCGCGTGGGCCTCGGCCCGGCAGACGAACCCGATCTGCAGTAGTTGACCCCTTTGTGAACCATTTCATTTCTCTATGTCAAGTCAATATCTGTCCACTTCGCACTTTACACCAGTCGTCCAGAACGTCAGCAAAGAGTGTACAGTGAGTCGGACGACTAGCTGGCATCCTTAGCACATGACCTAACCATCTAAGTCTGTGCAAATGTAAGGATAGAACGAAAGAACTCGTTTGACAATCATTACCAAATACCCGTCTTCTAACCTCCTCGTTGCTTACTCGTTGGGGCCATCCGGTGCCACCGATCGGACGGATACATCAATAGCCAAATACCTGGAGACGATTCAGGTCTTCTACCTCGACTTGCCACGTTTCGATACGGTAAAGTGATACAGCCCTCACCGTTGCCTCATATACACGACCTGTAAGCTACAGAGAAATATCTCTCTGTTGCCATAGATACCCCCAGATTATCAAACACGGCCTTAGCCTCGGAGATACGCGCTTCTATTTCATTCCACGCACCGCTACCGACGTTGATGCAGCTTTGCAAGTATATAACTTCGTCAACAAACTCTATAACCTCACCATTCAACATCAAATCTACGTAATCACAACAATCCTGCAGATACATTTTACACTTTGATGCTACGAATCGCATTCCCAAGTACTTGGCAAAATGAGAAATAGCATTTAGCAATGTTTGAGCTGCTTGGAAGCATATATGTATATATGCATACTATGGGGGCTTTGTGCTTCGGAATCTTTGTGTCATCTGCAGCTGCTGAGCATACTTGTGGTATATCTATATATATAATGCACACCTGAATAGACTGAGCGTCAATATTAGACTACAGTTAGTCTAATGAGCGATCAAGTGTTAGCTTTGAAAAGTGGCATGACATATACGGTAAAATAATGATTCTGACATGCTGAAAAGCAACCTAAGACAAGCTAACTTCGGAAGATTCATCCAACGCTTTTAGGGTAAAAATAGGCTCACTGGTGTTACGCAGCATGCTTCCAGTTGAAAGTCAAAAGTATTTCACATAAACATAGAACTTCTGTAGTGAGCCGTGAGAAGCGACAGTGTAAAAACGTTATCGTTCAATACTAAGAGCTGGCTAGTTCAAGAACAAGGCCATTAACAGCGAAAGTAATTAGGCATGCTTTATGCAAGTGTGAAGAGGTGCAAATGTACTCGTAACTTAAGGCGAGTTACCAGTGGAATCAAACGTGTTAGATTTGCGTTAGTCACCACAGCATGGATGTTGAATATCATTGTTTACAAGTTCTATAGACCTACCCCTTTTGCAGATCTCTATTTTAGGAGAAAAATGTTTTCATATTTAATACCCTGGATGCAAATCACATGTTTACGTACAACAAAAACCAAGTGTCTGAATCACTTAAACTGACCACAGTTTAAAGGATTACAGGAGTTTAGCAATTAAATGTGATTGGACAGTAAAGTAATCCGAAATCAGCAGTTAACCATTAGTCTAACTACCTTGTAGCATGTCATAACCGAAAAACATAAACCCCCATGGAAGTCAACAACACCCCTCACCGACGTAACAACTGAACATTACAAATCGCCACAACGCCGCTGTAAAAGGCAGACAATTATCACGTGTAGATTAATCACCCTACTGTTGGTGTACCACTGAACGCATTAACCAGCAATATTTTCCTACAACCACTTGGGGTGGCCAATCCTACGAGTTACAGAACACCAGCAAAAAAAGAAGAGGATGCGACGCAACGTAATCTGTTGGGCTTTGAATTTAAAGCAATCAAAGGAACAGTTAACATTACGTAAGGTTGTTTACAAAAACTTTAGATGCCGTTGCCCTAAAAAGCAGAGTTGTGCTATGAATAATACGTCCATCATCCTCGTGTTTCGTTCAGACCAATTACTGATCTCTAAACTCTTAGTCACTACAGTCACACGCTAATCAAATGATTACTAGATGGAAGCACTTAGTCCTCCAAGTTAAACGAAACAAAAGTCTCACAGAGAATGTATGGATCCGCAGTTTGGTAATTCAAGACGATGTAAATCGCCTCGCGTCTAGGAAGTACATACACACATACATATTGGGAAGATCATAAATTATAGTGTAGTGGTCTAATTGCAAAAGTAGACTTTACCAGACTAAAATGTCAATCCACGCAACCAAGGTCAAGCAACACAGAACGAAAAAGTCTGGCGCTGATTAAGCGTCCAGACACCTTTTCGTGAAAACTGATAGCTTCGGGCAAATGCAGCTCATCAGGTCGTAAGGAGCACAAAAAACAGAATCTATGAAAACATTGCATTGTAATGAATTGTAGCAAATCATGCGTGAGGATGTTGTGGAGACTTTCGCCACGATAGGAAAATATCGTATGCGTAGGACTAAATCTCATGGTCTACCATGGGTCCGCTGAGCGTTTACTCAAAGACCAGGTTTATTATAAAACGTGGGTCAAAATGACTGATCACCTCACAAGTTGCCCTCCTTAAAACAAATGTTACGAGATACCACATTATTGGTGTGTTCACAATAACTAATAAGTCAAATCGCGACTCAAAATAATACATTACACGGCCGAATCATAACTCAGTATAACGAAATGTGGTGTGTACGTTAAACAATACCAATTATATCAGACGGTTGTGGTCGACACACGTGTACTTTGAGCCCATAAACTCATTTGTGACTTTAGGCGTGATGATGCACGGGCGAAGGCTTAAATCGCATGATCTACGACAGCATGAGCATATCGACGACCTATTGAGCTGAGTGGTGTGATGACCCTGCTGACAGTCACTCTTGTCAAACGGGCCAATAGATTGAGATCTGAAGGATCACAGTCTCCTGATCTCCCAGGATGGGAGGTGTGAAAAGACTGACATTTTTGCCGAAAAATGTGGTGCTAGTTTTAGCAGACTGCCACCCACAAGCTACCTTGAGGCATAGGTTTCCGAGACAGAGGTAGTGGTTGGGCATTCAAATAGTCCTCCTGTCTACATCTTGGAATCCTGGGAGTATTACAGTCCACACAAAGCTGTGATGATGCACGAGTCACTTTTCAGTTTTCCAAAAAAATCTAGCATGTGCTAGATCCTTTTTGAAAGCTGTGAAGTGACTCATTCATATGATAACAGATGAATGAGCTATAACTGAATGCAGTGAAATGAAGTAACACAAACATGTTAAAGGACTTAACAGGAAGCTACAGTCTACATATATCCACACACACACAGGTGGGCACACACAGCCCGTGAAATTTACTACGCTCACACGACACCATGGTGTCGTCCCTACAGTCGACAACAACCACGAGCTACAGAAATATATAATGACATTCTAATTTATTATAATAATTACAGCTTAAAGATATGCCTATCCGTTGATCAACTCGTTAGTGTCGTGATGGTAAAACAACGAGAGACTTACCTGTTGTGACTGGTCATCTCCGTCCCATATCGGCAATGATATTGAATAATGCATTATTAGCGTCCATATTAATCCGAGAATAAGCTTCAAGTTGCAATCAACGATGTGAGTGCTGTCTGCAGAGACATGGATAATAAATGTTCACGATTACCTATGCTTACTAAGCGCAACCTCTCGTGTTCTTCTAAAAATTTTAGGACTGTAGTTACATTTTCAAGTTTTTGAGTGCGAAAAACGGGTTTTTTATTGACGTGGCGAAATTTATGATTCGTTAAGACTTCTATTAGGGCAATCAGACGTAAACCGTCGGAAAAATCTGTCTCGAGATCATCAATGTGCATATTCGCCTTTTTGAGATGTTCATTTGCCCAACGTGTAAAAGTATTTTTCTGAATGATCTTCCACTGGGCATCACCTGCCAAATCCTTTTCGGCCATCCGTGTACCGCCGTCCGAATCGACATAACCCGCCTCTTGCACAACTATATGAGGTTGCGCACCACGATCCGCCATTCTGATTGGCTAAAATATAAAACACCATAGCAACGGTCATTCAAGTGCAACAATGGTTCATTTTAAGCACGCGTAAAACACGTTGTTCCAAAAAGATATAACAATGAAATCTTACGTGAATGCGATTGGCAACGAACCTTTATATTATAATTCTGCAAGTTAGTAAGTTCAGTTGAGGTCGGCAGCAGGTTACAGATTCAGGAAGAACCGAACTTTCCGGCGTATCACCCATGGTTATTGCCAAAGAAAAGCATCGTTGATGCTGAATCAGAAGTTGGATAGAGCCAGGCAACACTTTAGTGCACGGCACACTGAGTCGTTTTCCCCAGGCACGAACTAACCAGACGCGAAATAGCAAAGGCCGTTGAGAGAAGAAACCGAATATTTATTACTCGAAATATACAATGGGTCTCTTATAGCGCTAGAAATGGCACCGACACGTAAGTTAGCTAGAGAGGCTAGAGACCGGCCGTCGACGAGCGATTAAACGGGAAGTGTGTGACACACGTGTGCGTTTTGGGTTCACGCCGTAGTCACGTCATGCAGACAAACAATCGGACAACATGCATCATGCGAACTTCCTTAATAGCCTAGGTACAATATGCAACTATG
>JTDE01002443.1:17114-32129 GCA_014338405.1 Paragonimus skrjabini miyazakii
TTTTGGAACTGTTTTACACATCATACCGCAGGCGGGCGAGTGAAATCTCCAGGTCGCTACAACACTGTGTCAATTAGGCTTGCGCCCGCGAATCGAACTATGGATCAACTAGTAATGCTCGTGTGACCGACACAGTGACCCCGCTGCTCAATTCACGTGATGAAAAAATAAAATAAAGCAAGACGAAGGAGGAAGGAGGAAGTAGAAGTCGTCGGCGAGGGTCATCGGGGGAAGCATGCGAGGAGACAGATGGTAAGTAATCAGCATATAATATAAGCCAACTGACAACGGGTACTAGACGTGTGGAAAGAGCAATTTGCTACCCAAGGACATCAGACTTGAGGATGAAGTCGGCAACTAACTGTCTAGGCACTACGTTCTCTGTAAGAGTATTCTAGTTATCTACGAGGCTCCGAGATAGATAGAAGTCAGCTCTCACTTGTCCACGGGGGTTTGTTTAACCTTAACGGGCGTCCACAAAGAACCTGCAGTCGTGGCGGTACAAATAACCCAGAGAGGTTAGGATCGATGTGGCAGGTTGATAAACCGCAGGTGAGGATCAGATCACCCCCTGGTTATCGATAAAATACCGAATGCGTGCCAGTCTGAAAAGTCTTCCAAGCCATGTGCCCACACATCATCATCATTATTACGCAGTATACAGAGCAGATTCATCTTGACGCAGAATTCGAGGTTAAGTCTCACAAACGCAGTAAACAGCTCACGGAACATATTCCCCGGCAGCATCCCGAGCCTGGAAGAAGGTTGACGAACCTTTGTTGGCAGCCTAATGTCAATGACTGCGGCCTTGTATTCGCCGGCGTTAAGAAAGCCGAGGTCCGCCTGTTGGTTCACAACAGACAGCTCCGTTTCTCCTAGTACATATGTGGGTGTGGCAGTAGCCACAAAAACGCCGCATAATTTGAACGAGTTATTGACAGCAGCCACCCCGTTGACTGCCTCTAAAGTGCGTTTAGAGCCTCCGAACCTCTTGAATTACCCACGATCTAGGACATCCTGAATTCATCCGTTAACATCAGTGAAGGCAATTCCAGGAGGTCCGGAAACTCAATGACGTAAAACAAGAGGATCGCAGACGAGAAAACCGAAGCTTGTGGCAAACTGCTGACCTCTGCATGTAAACGGGAAATACCTGTTCCTACATGAACACACTGCTCCCTGTATCGCAGAAACGTGAATATCCGTCGTAGCACCGTCCCTCCCAATCGAACAGAGTATCGTTTCATGCCCAGCTTTCGACAGGGTACCTTGTCAGTGAAAACAACATCTACGACATAGCAATAATTCACTGCTTTGGCCCAGTAAGAAGAGTTGTGAGACAAGATTGTGCATGTCTGAAGCTGTGCTGGACTGTTCTAAAAAGCAACAAATGGGTCACGTGCACTTCGAGCGCTTCTTTTATCATTCACTAGAATAGTTGCATCACGCCACCTACCAGGCTAACTGATCGACAATTATCGGGTATCCTGCTGTTCGTCGTCCTAAATGCGAAACACACGACCGTCCTGTGCCATGTCACGGGGAGGATCCCGTTTTCTGGGGATTTATGAAAGACCAAGGTAATCGGGCTGCAGTAGAAATTCAGCAAGTTTACACAGTGGCTTTGTTCCATGTTATTCCGTTCAGCGGTTTCCTGGCGTTCAGCGCCCTCAACAGTCTAACAATTCTAGCAACAAAAATCTCCACTTTCCATAAAAAAACGCGCCGTTTGATTTTTGCTTCAACTCGCCTGGACGGAGCTGGAGGTTCCAGCACGAGGGTGCAAGTATATTCGCATTCCAGTAAATTTACTCTGCTAAAATTAGAATCGACAAGATTTCCAACTTGCTCAATGCGCGAGGGTACTCCACGACAGCTGCTACCGCTGATCACTTCATCAGTCTATATCACGGAATACTGCTAATTAACGTGCACCAAATTTACGTTCGGAGTCGGCAGCGATGGTGGCTATAACCACATCCGATGGCAATTTGTCCTGGCTGTTCACAACCCCGTATGAAAAGAAGTTGCCCCGGATGTCAGCCTTAGCCATCTACTTCACAAGCCTCAGTTTGTAAACTCTGAGTGATGAATCTCCGCCGCGACCAAACAGCCGCTCCCTCACCTCGATAATCCACACAGAATCTCAGCGACTTGTGATTTGTGACTTCCTATCTACGATTTCGAATCACATGAAGTTTCTTAAGCATTTTTACCTCCAGATTTATGTTTAACCTGAAACTTCAGAATCTTCCGTTATTATTCTTATCAGCCAGTTAGCGTTACGAAGGAGATAGCTTCGCATTAACAACCTGTATGGTGATTCGTAAACTGTTATTGTCTAACATTTCAGATGGTTGCGAAATTTCCATGTTTTACGCGTACATCTTCTTTCTGTCACCATACTTACCGCGTGCCTAGTTAGAACAGAACTTGCTGCCTCCGCCGTCTACACTTTCTCTAGCTGAGCGAATTGCACTAAGCGTCGAATTTGTCCCACTTCCATTTAGGACTTCGTAACTACGTCATATCTACCACAACCGATCAGCTGGATTCTCAATCGTTGATAGTGATTCTCATGAACAACGCACCTGTTTGATGTATTAGATACAAACTGTCAATAACCTGCATCACTTGATTCTTCACTAACAATTTTTTGGACCAATTTTATTCACCCTCAAAACATTTCTGGCCAGGCTGTTTTTAGTCTGTCTTGGTGAAGTAAGTTGCTACACCTGATCCAGACCGCACCCAAATGCTTAACTTGCAAACAACTTGCCCCAGTAATCGTATTTTACCGATCGCGCAACCATAATAACAAAATTAGCGTGGTGAATATCAGCCCGAATGAGTAGCAGAAAAAGGACGACAGTAAATTCAAACCAATGCTAATATTGACACAAATATTGATGAAAAATCCAACCTGACTGTAAACTATAAAACTAGCGCAGGACTGAAACATCACCGCGATGTAAGGGCAGGAACGGAAAGGTTTATATACCTACGGCAACATAGCGGTTTTTGGACACTTTCATGGTCGGCGTAAGAAGAATTTCGTGCGATAGTGAGTCCCAGTTACCTAAAAGCCGTGTTTGAACACGTTTCCTGCCGGAGCATATTGTGTTAAGTTTGTTGGTATACCCGTTAAATGTCAGAACTCGGGCGCTATTGAACAGTCAGGCTCAGACTTCCCTGAAATATATAGTGTGATAGTATGCCGACTGATTGATTTCTGTGAGGTTATGACCAGAATCTCATGCCGCATATAACATGGCTATCAGCAAGCACATCACAATCTTACATTAGTTTTTCTCGCGAGAAGCAAGGCGGGTTTTTGGCAAAATTCCTTGGGTTAGGTGCAATGAGCACCGTGAGCAGTGTGGTGAACTTGATGACAGCAAGTCTGTCGGTCACTGTACAACCCAAACATAATAACTAAAGCCACCGACGGGACTAGTGGACATGGATAAATTTCTTCAAAATTATTCATTAGAAAGTACACAGATGGCAACATAACATGCCCCTAGTTTATGTCAGTAAGTGGAGCGTACAGGTTTAATAAACCTTTACAATTTGCCATCGTCGCTCCGTCCCAAGCGTAAGTTAACAATCTAACGGGTACACAACACAGCATTTTATGCTAGCCCTGCATCCCAATTATACGTACATTCGTGTAAGCTCGCTGAGCATCTCCAGATAATATCGATCGCGTCAGTTCTGAGCCCCTTGGTACAGTATGCAGGACTACATGTCGACAGAATGGAATAAAGCCGACTTTAACGTGTCACTTTATGTGAATTAAAAAGTGAAAGCAGGTGCACCGTTTCTCTGCTACTCCAGGACTGAGTAGTTTTCATGATAAATCTTTGTTCCGGAATCTCATGAAATAATCTGGTAAAACCCTTACAGGTTCAATCACGTCCAACTGGTCAAGAATTTTGGCTAGAACAAAGACAGTTACGCTCCTTGTGCATAGTGTCAGTATGTCGCGATTTGGTTCGGTTTGATATTTGTCCTCACCTGGTTTGCTTTTTGTGTGCGATTTATTTGCCTCCGCATTAGTATTGCTGACTCCATGGGTGCGTGGTTCCTAAACATGTGTGTAACTGCTGCAATTTGGTCATTGGTAGTGGGTTATGTCGTTGCTCTTGTGTGTGTACGTGTGACACTTGCTGTCTTGCTGTACAAGTTTTTTAGCCGAAGGCTTTGGTTGGGGTTCTGCTCGTTCTCTTGTATTCGTCTGCGCGTCCTGGCCGTATCCCAAGCCTCTTAAAACCACTATATCACAACCTAAAACAAAACCCTTACTGCATCGACCATCACGCACAATAAACCATTCCCCTATCCTCTTCTTCCAGTAGATGAACAAACAAAAATATTTTGCTGCCGAACCCTCCCCATTCTCATATCCCCCACCCTAATGATCCTCCCAGCACAAATCCCAGAGAAAACAACACCCATGCACGTCTCATTACTAACAAGACCAACGTGAGACACGCACGGAGGTGCTAGCGCGTGCTACATGGTGGAATCATCGGTGCAGTGGGTAGTGGTGACCTAACTTCACGACGTTGTGATGGGTGCGGTTGTGAAAGCGTTGGCTGTCCGGGATTGATATGTGAACAACGAACGACCGTCGGCGAAGCGAAAAAAGGTAGATTAGGTAAGTTATATCCTTTTATTCTTTTTCACATCAACCAACGATCACCATCCTTTGGAAACCTACCCGCTCCCGTTCTCGGAAACATGGCCTTAGTGGCTTCATAGCCTTCTTTCTTTTTGGATGTGTTGGCGTACGGTACGGTGAATATTTTGTCTGCTTTCTTTCAGTCCAACTTTGAATCTTGCTTCACCTCTTTATACTCTCTAGAGTACACTAACACACACTCTTATACTGAACCGCTTCTTGCATTATATTTTCAACCTTTTTCCTTTCCGGTTTGGATCTTAACACTGAAATCATTCGCCATCTATTTGTCTGGAGATGAGTGTATCAGTTTCGTGCTGGTCAATAAGTTAGCTAAGTGGCATTGGTCGGCTGGATATAAAGGCTTCGCTCAAACACCCACTGGTCTTATTCCTTCGGGTTTACACCGGATGCATTGTGTATGAATGGAACTGCAGGCGGTACAGTGCAGGCCACTTGTGGTGATGGCTAAGCACAGAAGTCCTATGGCCCCCTCACTGTGACGGACTAATATGAAACGGATGTTGCCAGTCATTATTTCATGACAGTTTTGCAACCGTTGATGTAATTCCGTTACGTAATGGCACATAGGCAGAACAGACAGACGGCTATTTTGGCGAATGACAGAACACATCCACAACTGGTTTAAACAGCTCATGACACAACAATCTGAAACCAGCAAATCCATTGCTCGAGGTCTCGCATCGTCGATTACCAGACACCTCATGATAACAGGTCACAAGGCTGACCCACTTAGATCATTCACAGTTTTACTACGCCATCATAACCCGGGGCTACTGGCCTTTAGCGAAGCCATGTTGATCAGAGTTCAATAGTCGGCGCTATGTGCACAAAAGTGGTTGAAGCAACCTATAGGGTTGCCGTGGTGGTGATGACAATACGTGGTGTGACTGTATGCGCGTCCATAGTCTGTCTATCTTTAACTGATTGTCATATATAACTTGCGTGTTTTACGTTTGCGACTGATGAGTGTAAGCAAAATGTTAGAATACCGCCAAATGTCTTCTTTCTGCGCTGATGAAGATATTAAAGGGAACCCAGTGTTTCAACTATAGTTGTCATAGGTCGCCATGAGAAAAAAAGTGAAAAATACGCTGCTACGTTTCGAGAAATTTTCAACATTCTAGTCCCGTCTACCTAATACCTTTGCCGCCGTAAGTTAACAGTAACATCCGGTTTTGTAAAGATTAAAAACCGCAGTCACTACATTGCGTCACTCTTTACAGTCCAACCACAGTTAAAAATTTTGTTTTCTCTAAGTTCCACTTATATGTCAAAAATGTGGAGAAACATTTTCGCCAGCGTTCCGTACGCCAGCTTCATTAGTTTACTCAATGCAATGCCCCTAAAACCTCTCATATGTCACTGCACTTCCACGACCTTATCAATAACGAGATATTTGAAGTGTGTGATATAACTGACTGACGGCTGTTCTTCAAACACATGTGATTACGTTGATCTCACATAATCTAAAATACTGAATATAGCGACGGATGCACTATACAAACCACTCACAAACTTCGACACAATACAAAATTAGTCCACAATTTTGTCCTTTTGGCCACCCCTGTATGCGATCACTATTTCATGTGAGCAAAACAATAAGATCGGTCTCGAGACTTTTTAGCCAACGAACATGATATTTTACTAAGCTTCCGATGTGGGGGAGCTTTCAAAAGTTTTGTAGAAGCGAAAACTATGGAAAACCCAATGGCCCGTCGACTCACAATTCCCCCGCAATAAATCGTCAATGCTGCGGGAATTTGGCGGGTGCAGGTCCTCAGCTTGGCTCTCTACAACATAGTCCACAATGAACTGGAACAGATACTAGGATATTTTACAGACTTCTGAAAACTTGAACTTGTAGGAGCTGATTAGCCTAGTCTGAATTTGCTCTTCCATACATTAATGAATGTTACACCCACTTTTTTATTCCACTGATATGCTGGGGAGCCCTGTGCGTACTAATCATTTCTTTGTATTTCATCACCATTCAGGATTCGGCAGCAACATGTGCACTGGAATCAACATTGCAACTAACGGTGCCTCAGTGACCGTCAAAACTAGCCACGGCACCGCTGGATATAGTTGGGCTAGAGTTAATACGCACACCAGATATTGAGCACAATTCCATTTTGGTGTTCTTGCAAAGGTGGATCGGCTCTACACTCCGTGCAGTTGGTTTGATCTGGCGAAATGTTTACTGGAAGACTTTACTGTGCAGATTTGCTGGAGCTCAGTGTCGATAGGTTGACACGTTCTTCAGGGGTCTCATCCGGTGGAACTGAGGGTTAGGAGGCCACAACCCTTTTCGACCCTGAGGTGCCAGCAGTTCACCGGATTTTAGATAAAAGAGTCGGATATTGTAGACAGTCTCATGCAGTGGAAGCTTCATTAATTTGGATGGCTGGTGGACCTCTGACCGATGTGGTTCAGACGAGGTATTTCGTCAGCTTGTTGTTACAAGACAGTATCACGTCAGTTTTTGTGACAATGAGCTCAGGGTAACAACGACGACTGATCCCACGCTTCCCAGAAAGAAGCTAACATCTTTATAGTTCATGCAGTTGCAAAATTTTAACTTAGACTGTTAGTGTCGGCTGCCTTTCATGTGAATCGCGGAAGTCTTACTCTTTTAACAATTATGCAGGACCCTTGAAACAAGTGCCTCACTTGAAACGGAGATTCGACCAAGATTCTAATAAGTTTCCAAAGTATTTGAACTTCGTGGAACAACAGGGTGAAAGTCAGCATGTTGAAAGGGTTCCTCCATTTTGATTCAAGTTACACACCGATGGTAACAACTGCATCGTTCTGTGGTAAACCCTAAGTTGCCATGAAAGATCCTTACCGTGTTCGGTTGAGCGGCGAACTAACAGCGGTTGTTTTTGTATGATAGGTTGTATCAGGGCCTTGATTGGGCCATACGCCTTATGAGGATTTTGACGATAATACGCTTGGGGGAAGTGTGTTTCCACTGGCCTCAAGATGTTTCCGCAAGCATGCCTCATCATCAACGACTGAGATATAGATCGGCTGTTGTAAGATACTCATATATGACCGATTATATGACTAGTAACTTTTTAATTAACAATGTACGAATTCGCTTTTGCACATTTGTTGATAAAAATATTTCCATGAAGCCCTATTTCTTGGCCCTCGAAAATAGGGTTAGCCGACTTAGGCTCGTTCGGTATGATAGAAAACTAAAAAACCGACATGCGGACAAAGATTACTAATTTTTTTCGTCAGCGCTACAGATCACAACCTCGAAAACCAGTCTGTGATATCGACCGTCATAACGCAGAACCAAAGACTTCATCAATTCACATGAACTCAGTTGCACCAACAACTGAACTGCATGGAATAGGTTTTTGGTATTTATTTTGCATTTCGATCGCATGATGTCGTCCTTTTAATCACTCGGTTCAACTGTTAGTAAAGGAAACTTTGTGACTGGCACCTATAATTCACAAAGAGGTTCGGCTATAGTAGCCTTCTAACGTAATTTCCCAAAAACCCGCTTGAAGGATTTAAACGACTTGGTGGCAAACTAAAGTGGTCCGCCTACGAGTAAGAGACTGTACACCGTGGTTTTGACTAAACGCCATATTACCCTCGATCACATCATGTTATGTCATCACGAGGCATATGATCATATCACACGTGTTGTGTTTGTTGAGGAAGAATTGTTGGATTGCGTAGGATGCTACTGAGGTCAAATCACCCGTTGGTTTATTTCTGGTTAGATGTAGTGCCTAATTCGAAGAACAGCTTGTCATCTATTTGCCATCTATCGGAATAAGTTCAGTGGGGCATCTGTCCACGGAATAAGATTACTTTAACTACCTAGTGTGATGAAAGACAGAGCCAGGAAAGAAAGATGCAGATGTCGATTCAGATGTTTGCACTCTTGAGCAAGGCATTCCAAAATTGCCCAGCCACCAGGTGTTTATTTGGTTAGCACGGTTCATCGGATAAACACGCAGACCAGAGGCTTGGTTTTATTACAGTGGTATAAGCTTCGTAGCTGCCAACACAAAGCTGGAGGTGAAATCGAACATTAAGTGGGGATTACAAACCTGGTTAGCCCTTACCAAATGGAACAGAGAAGTATGTCAGTCCGCTGAGTGATAGTCATCAACATGTAGCATGACTGCTGGTTCAATTAAGGTATGTTGGACTATTTTTGAGTTTACTGTGCTTCGTTTGATCAGCGTCGAAGGGTGGCTCTCCCTTTTATTGCATTTATTAAACAAACTGCATTGGTGATCTTGATTTTCACATCAACTACCGCTAACGTATCCCGAACTCTTATTCATTCCGAGCAATGTAAAATTCCAAATGCCATAATTAGACATTTTCTTTCTATATTTTTTCTTGGGTAACTTGTTGTTCCTATCATTACTCTGTCCCAAACACTCGTTTTGCTCCAACGCAAACAACGAGCATTTGTTTGGGTGAGCTAAATTTCGTTTCATCTTCTTCTATTACTCCGTGGTACCTAGTTGCTATTTCGTTGAACGGGCACATAATTTGTTCAGTTGCTGGGGATTCTTCATTTGCAAGCTGTGAGAATAAAATTCCTGTGAAATTATTTAATTAGTACCCCCACCTAATCCAGTTTTCACGAGTGCTCTCTCAATAACCGTTCCGGAGGTAAATGATCTTTTCTAGGGTTGGATATTAAGTAAGGCACTTGGTGGATTGCCAACGCCGAAGTCGCATTGAATTTGAATCGCTAGCGAACAACTCGCTATGACAACGATGATTTTAATTTCTTCGTTGGAATCTGACCGAAATCTGCAGAGGGTAATAAATCATCCACAAAACCCATCTGGCCAAAATGGTCGTAGCGGAGATTAACTTGGAAGATATATAGCTAGTTTTTGCTACGATTGACAGCGTCCGCAAATTGAGCTCTATCTCTGAATGACATAGTCCCCAGGAACAACACATCATCGGTTTCAAAATCAAATTTAAAAAGGGTGATCAGTACAGTGTGGCTCGTAAACGTGGGTTTGTCAAAGTTTGTTGAAAAAGCGTCAACGCTGAAAAATGGTCGGCCGCGGGAAAGTTGGGAATAATTGTTGATTTTGTGTTTGATATTCCACTAAGCAGTCCAACATTTCGCAGCACTTTCATAACAAATCCATCTTGATTTGCTAAATGGGTTCATTATGAATGGATTACGGTGCCAGATTTCACAAATGATGGTGCAAAAGTAGCGTCGTCCGTGAAATTGCTTGCCTAAAAAATTATGGATTTTCCTCTCCTTCCAGGATTCCCGGCGGCCACTTACCTGAATCAAGCAGTAGAAGCGCTAAAGGGAAGTAATACTGAATTGTTGTAAGGCGTTTGCTTTTACTGACTTGTACATGACATCACATCACGTTGTCGTGCTTCCGCTCTCACATGTGTTGCTGACTAAACCCCTCCTACAAATTCGCGTCCTCAATTGTGCGGTCGTGGATACGGCATCTAACTCACCAGATCTGTGACTCACTTTAGTACTATCCGTTTTGTCACGTGTACATTGCGTCCACTGCAAAATGAAGTACCATTGCTCGCGTGAGTCCTCAAACTGCAGGATATTGTACAACTGGTGATCACGCCAGGGGCTTCAGGACCAACAAAGTCGGAGAGGTCTGGGGGATTATTGTACTTCCACAAATTATTCGGTTGTATTATTGCCTTACTGTCTTCCGTCATCGAAACAGGCACATAGAACCCAATCGATACCCACGCCCCCTTCACCCGAAAAAATCTTGTTGATGGCCATTTTCACCGCTAGCGGTTCCAGGCGAAGGAATACGTTTTCTACTTTACACAAGATTAAGGAGCTCGTGTCTTTGCCACGCTGCTGGATGGGGACGTATTGTGCATCGCGACACATGAAGTCATCCTCCAAGGAGCCATCATCGATGGGACGTCTCAAAGACTACGAAAGTGTCTTACCACTGATACACACCAACTGGAACTCTGTCGTCGGTTCTGTGGATAGACTCAACAAGTCGGGGGAAAACTGGCAGCTTCAATTTTGGAACTGCGGGGCTTTGGCGCCCATGGTTTCACAGGGGGTTCCCGGAAGTCAGGGAGCAACGCTTTCTCCAACTCGTCCTGGAGGGCACCAGAGAACCGAGCACACGTCAGGTTTCTGTCACCTCAGTCCCCACATCTATTCAGAAAGCTTTCGACCGAACGGGCACCACTGCACAATTCGATGAGTTTCTCAAAAGGGACAAGAAGTGCCGAACGAGGGAGATCGCGCCAGTACAATAAGGCCCATTGCCCCGCCAACAACTTTGCAGTCTCCAGGAGCGGTACGGACCACAGCCGACACAGCAGTCAACCTACCAAACGCCTGGCTGTTACTACTGCTCGGTTTATGAAAGGCGAGCCCACCAGTGTGGTCGCAATCAAGGTTAGTTGGCTAATCATCCTGTATCTAAATTGATGTGTCCGTCCCTTTCACTGAGCATTATCCGTCTGCGCTCACCTGCTATTTCTGCATTATTGTGGTCTGTACCTTCCGTTTTGTTCATAGACGCAGGGGCTGCTTGTTGTTTGGTAAATGAGCGCGCAGCGCTGATGCAGATTTTGCTATAGCAAGATTCAGGCGTCCGACTAGCCGGCATCAGGCCAATCGGTTGGCTGAATGTTCCTGTTATCTTGGGTGAGGTGAAACGTGAACAGCAGGTGCTGGTAGTAGAAACTCTCCCCTGGGATGCCATTTTGAGAAATGGTGTCCCAACAACACTCCAGGGCGAGGTCTTTATACCTAAGGGACATTAGAATGCAACACGGGGCTATTCCACTTCTTAACTCTGAATGCCGAAGCTTGGGTTCTATTGCTGCCACCATGAAAAAGTTACTGTCTTCGGAACCTTGCCCACTGCTAGCACCCCGAATACCAGAGTTGGAGGCGACCCTTGCGGAATTTCCGAAAGTAGTTGCGTGGAAAAAGGATCAGACTGGGAGGACCAACCTAATACAACATCGGATAGATAAAGGGGATGCTAATCCAGTCCGGTTGCTAGCACGCTGTATGTCTGTTCACAAAGTGGCTTAACTGGGGAGGATTAGTGAATTGTTGTCTAGCGGGTTTATGTGTCCCTCTCAGTCTACGTAGGTTGCTCCGATTCTATTAGTGAAAGAGCCTGACGTGACATTTCGGTCGATTACAGAAAACTAAATGCTGTTACGTACAAGGATTCGTTCCTACTGCCTAGAATCGATGACACGTTTGATGCCTTTGCTGGGTCTGTATAGTTTAGCGCCCTCAATTTAGCCCCTGGTTACTGGCAAGTAGAATTACAGCCCAATCATTAGTGCAAATCTGCCTCTGCTATTTCTTTCGGACTCCAGGAATTCCAGACGATCCCGTTTCTGGCAAAACATGGCACCTGGAACCTTCTACCGAGTGATGCATACGGCACTGCGTGAGTTGATACCCGATAAATGCCTGGGTGACATCACTGTGCATCGACTTAGTCTTGAAGAACGATTAGCTAATGTACGATGTAGTCTAGAGAAGTTTCGAGACGTCGATTCAAAGTTAAACCCGATTAAATGCATGTTTTTACAACGAGAGGTCAACTATTTGGGACATCGTCGACTACATCAGTATGCGTTGTGACTCTGACGAAATCGAGCGTGTAAGATTCTGGTCGTACCCAAATCTGTCGAGGACGATCGCGGTTTCTTCGGTTTAGCCTATTATTACCGGCGGTTCCTAGTGCGTTCTACCAAAATCGCAGCATCCCTTAACCACCTCCTCTAAAAAGATACTGTCTTCGCTTGGCCAACCGACCAGGATGAGGCCTTTAACCAGTTGCGGAAAAAACTGCGAAGCTCCCGTTCTGACATTTCCGAACAGGTCTACTGACGCAGGTTGTTTCATCTCAAATACTGGAGCCGTTGACATACCCGTTGGTGCTGTCCTGTCTCAGCGAACTCCAGATGGATTGGAGATTGCCACTGCATAAGCTAGCCGAAGCCTCATTAAACGAGAACGGAACTACACCACAGCACATAAAGAAATGCCGGCCTTCGTACATTTCATCGGACATCCCGGATACTGCATTGTTGGACGTCGGCTTCTCGTGCGCATTGATCATCAATCACTACCGTGGCTACACAATTTTCGGGATCCAGAAGGTGAGATTGCAGGATGGCAAAAATATCCTCAGGACAATCGCAGCGAAAGGGCGTCCAATAAAGCACAATCTTATCGTCCAACTCGCTTTGTACCATGCTACGCGCGCACTTGCGTTTATGGATCAGAATTCCAGTCCACATCGCCCCCCGGTTTCCGCTCACACGTCGTGTGCCCTCCTGCCCGGTTTGTGTGTGATCGACGCCTTCCGTCGGAAGCTTTCCGCCTGCTTTTCCTCGTCCGTTGCTCCGATTTCGTCGAGCGATGACTCGTCCGGTCGCCAGTGTTGTCCGCAATCTATCCACTACGGGCATTGGCCGTAATCCGCGACCGTGTTAGGATATTTCTCTGAGTGTTTGAATAATCGCGCCCTCGATTTGGTCGTTCATCCGATTTTGCCTGCCATGTCTCGCCCGTTGGTCCGATCCAGTTGAGCGATGACTCATATGGTCACCCATGCTGTCCACAATCCGCTCGCTGTGGGCTTTTGGACCTACTTTTCCCCATGTTGAGGTATTCCGCCGAGTGCCGGAATACTCGCACCTCTGGCCTGATAATCCATCACCCTATGAAACTGAATGTCAAAATCGACCTGGGAAAAAAATGCAAGTGCAGATGCAACATCACGAAGGCCCTACGAAATTCACGGGAACTGTCTATTGCGCACGGCTGATTTTGTTTCAGCTATAAAGTTACAGCCGTAACGAAGCCTAGGCTTCGGTGACGCAAGAATGGGCGCAAATGCAGTCCGAAGACCCATACTTTCATCCAATCTATCAACGGCTGCCACAAGGTGGAAGTCGATCTAGTGAGCGAGAAGTCGTCGGGACCGACCAGGAAACCTGTTGTTTGTGGGCACTTTTGCTTAATCTAGTAATAAATGAAAATAGACTATATTTCCAAGATGGCCCAAAGTACTTTCGACAAACTGGTACTCAAATCCGCAGTCACAACTGCCCTCTGTCGGCTGCATGGAGTTGATCATTTCGGTCAAGAATCTGGAGACAGCAAGACGACAATTTTGGTGGCCATATACGAGGCGGGATGTGGTATTGCATTGTCTGGAGTGTACAGAATGTAAACAATTTAAGAGCTCTAATCAACATCCTCGGGCACTACTCCGGCTCATGGCAGAAGGTTTTCCGAATTAGGAGATTGGGGTGGACATTTTCTGGCTGTTGCTGGAGGCGACGATAGGGAACCGTTACGTTCCAGTCATGGTTGACCATTTTATTGAGTGGTGTGAGACGACTCCCATTCCACCTACAGACGCCTGTACGATTGCTAAAACGATGTTTACCGATTGGATTTCACGCTGGGTTACACCTCATCTACTAAATTTCTACTGGGGATCCAACTTTGAGGGCGTGTCGATGCGAGAAATGCATCATAATTTGAACACCAAGAATTCCTGCACCACAGCTTACCAACCGAGGAGAAACGGCCTCCTTGAGCTCACCAACAGCATGCTAAAAGATTTCCCTAAAGCCTCTCTCAGTTATGAGACAACGTACGATTGGGAAACTGCATTGTCTCGCTGTCTCCTGGCGTACCAGGCCACCGTCTATGCATCCACGGGCCAAGCCTTTCAAGTCAAGGTTCCTGAACGAGGACTTCGACTGGCGTCAGACACACTCCTTCCGAACGACCACCATGAGACCTTACTGACGACGGAACATATTCGTCACATGCACTCACGCCTCATGTGTAGTCGCCAGCTGGCGAGACCATATCTGCAAGAAGCTCAGCGTCATCAGAAGGATAAATTTGACAGCAGAGTTCATGGGGCCCAATTTCAGCCCAGAAGTACGGCTGTTTGATGTTGTACTCCTTACCTAGGAGTCCCGCATAAACTCTGTAGGAAATGAATGGGGCCGTGCGCCACCAACGAGCATTTACAGACGTAACTTACTGTATTAGGCGGCCGAAGGTGCGCGGATGGTCTGTCGTGCATTCTAGTTGGTTGAAGAAGGTGATGGCCACACTTGGAGCGGATGGCGGCGACGCTTGCGGATGAGAGGTCTTGTAAGAGAAACGACGTCAATCAAACTGCGTGCCTAAAAAATTATGGATTTTCCTCTCCTTCCAGGATTCCCGGCGGCCACTTACCTGAATCAAGCAGTAGAAGCGCTAAAGGGAAGTAATACTG
>JTDE01002444.1:8502-20259 GCA_014338405.1 Paragonimus skrjabini miyazakii
GTAGCGTTCGATTGTGCACAGATCTTCGGACACAACGATCAAATTGTGGTTGAAAAATTCATTTTACCTAATCATGATGAACTGTTAAGCAAACTTACTGGAGCAAACTTGTTCTCAAAATCGGACATCAAAAGTGCTTTCTTTCATATGCCACTTACGAACGATTCCAGACCTCTCACGGCTTTTCTCACTACAGAAGGTCTGTTCCAGTACAAAGTTTTACCAATGGGCTTCAGTTCAGCTTCATCAGCTTGGCAAAGATTTATGACTCAGTCTTTATCTTCATGCCTGGGTTCTATTGTGTACATGGATGATATATGTTTTCGGAAAATCTAAAGAAGAACATGATTTCAACCTTCACTCTGTGTTAGACCGTCTCCATCAATTGAACTTGCGTCTGAACATGAACAAGTGTGTATTCTGTGTGACTGAACTAGCATTCCTGGGCCATATTATATCTGGAGAAGGAGTTCGCCCCAACGTGGAGAATACTGAGGCCATTGCGAATGCTCCAGAACCTACGAATCTACTTCAACTCAAACGTTACCTCGGACTCTGCTCATACTACCTAAGCCATCTTCCGAACTTCGCCACCGTGGTCGAGCCACTGCGATTACTTACGAGATCCAATATTCCCTTTGAATGGTCCGACACCCAGAGAGAAGCATTTTCACGCGTGAAACGGATGATTGTTTCCGTTCCTGTCGTCAGTATCTTCGATGAATCCTGCAGTACGTTCGTTTCAACAGATGCTTCTGATGTTGGTCTAGGAGCCGTTCTTTCTCAAATTCAACGAGGAAAGGAAAAGACTATTGCATACGCATCACGAACACTCTCTGGCACGGAACGTAAATATTCGTCCAGCGAAAAAGAAGCTTTAGCCTGTGTCTGGGCCTGTGATAAGTGGCATATTTACCTTTCCGGTAGACGCTTTACTCTGAGAACTGATCATGCAGCATTAACGACACTTCTCAGTCAAGGAACTAAAGGTTGTAGACCGTTAAGGATCAGTCGGTGGTATGCCAGACTACTGAATTATGACTTCGAAGTTAAATATAGAAGTGGTTCCGAAACCCAAGTAGCTGACGCACTTACCCGGTTACCTTTTTCCATACAAATCGATACAGACGACATGAACGAATTCGAAATGGTGGTTGCCATTGATGATCTGGAAATTCATGCGGTTGCCAGAAAGCGATTGCGAGAGCATACACAAATGAACGATGAACTCTAACAACTAAAACAATACATTTCTACTGGATGGTCTTGTGTCAAAAATATTACGGACGAGCTAAAATGCTACTACCCCCTGCGACAGGAGCTTTCTGTGATGGACGACTGCATCATGCGTGGATCACGGTTCATTCCACCATCTAGTTTAAAACGTGAGATTATGCTGTGTGCTCATGAGGGACATCCTGGAATCACAAGGACCCTTCGCCGTGCTAGCGAATGGTACTGGTGGTCACAACTGTCTTCGTCAATCGAGACCCTCGTTAATGATTGCGCTCCTTACCAACACGCTGATAAATCAACCAAATCTATAGTTGCCCCTGTGCAGCCAATGGAATATCCTATGCGCTCGTGGGCTAAACTGGCTATCGATATTATGGGACCCTTTGCGACGGCTCCTCCAAATAAACGTAACATACTGGTCGCCAATTGCTACTACAGTAAATGACCTGAGACACATATTTGTGGAGATGTCCCGTCATTTCGGATAGTTGTGAACAGTGGTGGTGTTGTTCGTAGCTCGGGTTGATGGTTTTGGTATTGGTATGTTCGGCGGTATGCTCGGCGAACATACCAATACCAAAATGTCCCGTCATCCACAGTAATTCACTGGATGAAGCACCTTATTGCTCGCTTCGGTATTCCTGAAAAGATTGTCATCGATAATGGATCCCAATTTGTCAGTTATGAGTTCGAAAATTTTTTACGTCCACAGGGAATAAAACATTCACCGACTGTTCCTTACAATCCCACAAGTAGTGGTATGGTGGAACGTTTAAATCGCTCTGTGAAGGAGTGTATACAGACATTACAGTTACAAGGAGAGACGTGGGAGGATTCTGTGTTTCGAGCGTTATTCACTTATCGCACTAGCCATCATAGAGCGACTGGAAAAACGCCTGCTGAACTTATGTTCGGGAGAGCTCTACGTACGAAACTAAACGCAGCTCACCAACCTGCAAATGAAGACAAACCTACCGAGCTGCTCCGGAGAGAAACTTACCAAAAGACCTATGCCAGGTTAGCAAAAACTCTGGCACCCGGAACATTTGTTCTCTTGAAGAATCAGTCGCACAACAAAGGACAAATAAACTTTTCATCCCCGGTCTCCATAAAGCGTACTCTCGGACCCGGTATATACGAGTTGGATAATAACAAGATAGTAAATCAACGTCAATTATTTGCTGGACGATTGACCCAGGGGGTCATCTTACCTTCACGTACGGAGCAACGCGTTGGAAACCCCCAAATCTTCGTCGCTCATCACGGGCTCGGAAATCGGTCGACCGTTTTATCCACGCCTAATTCGAAGCTGAACAGAAGGGAGTGATGTTGCATGTGTGTGTACATCCATTACATTCACCTCGTATCTGATTGGCTACTCACACACTCGCGCGATACATCGCGACTATGATTGGTTTAACTCTAACTCGTTCACTGGTTTAATGTCACGTGTTACGTCTGTGGGTCAGATTGCATACATGCTGTTTACTTTCGTTACGATTGCCTTGCGTTCTGATTTACGATACAACAGTCTGGGACTGATGTCGTTGTTCCCAGTTCGGGAATCTACGTAACTATTGGTGCAAATGACATAAGCTGTAGTCACTTCTAATTGTACGTAGCGTTTTCTTCTAGGATATTCCACGTCACTGTTAAGGTGAGCGGCGGCTCCAGCCACAGCACCTTTTGGTCAGGCTTATGGCTGCTATGATGATGTGTTACAGTGTCAGTACGTGGATTTTCGCATTCATTCTCAACTCGGATAGAAATTAGGGTGACCCGTACGGATTCGATCAGGTTTGTGTGCGATGTGATGTAAGGAGATACACTTGACCCTTTTGTCTCTAAACCTAGCACACGCCCAATAGGTTTTGTAATGGATAAAGTTAACCACAGTTATCGACCTGGAGCCCGCAAGCCACTAGACGACCACACCACCCATTTCTATTGTATGGATGACCTGAAGGTGTATCTAATTGCAGTACATTCTAAACTCAGGCTCGAATACGTTTACAGGACTTTTAACTCCAGATGAATGAAATAAGAGCGGCTACCTGAATCTGTTTAGTAGGCGAAGTCGCGTTGATCATACGAGATAAGCCACTTTCAATGCGACCACACGTCAGTGGGAGTAAAAATATTTGTGGATACACGAGGCACATGGCATAAGAAGGATAGAGAATGTATAAGCGATGACTATCAAGGCTAGTGAGCGAATGAAACGGCCAATTAGATCATTTACGTGTGCACAAGATCACACTTACATGATTATTTCGTGTATGCTACCATATACAGATCCACTGATGCAAATATAAACAAGTTGAGCAGTTGATCAGCCGCTTTCTAACTGGTCGCTGATCTTATCGGACCACTGCAGTAAAACGTCCCTCTCTCTGCCTAGAGAATGAAGCATCGGATCTTCTAGAGAACTAACTGCTCATATCTGTATCTGGAGAGATTCAACAATTGTTAACCTGCCTAAGGAGCTTAGTAAGCAGACAGTGACTCACGAAAATAAAACATGGAAGTAGTTGGTAAAAACACCATATGTGGATTTCCGTGGGCTGATTACCTTTTAAACACCGTTGGTGGAATTACGGTAACTGACAGCGAACGGTCTGAGATGTGTTATGCGTTTTATGTTGGACGATTCAAGAGTACCTGATTGCATCAAATGCTAAGCGCCTAGGGGATATCCAGGAAACGCCTCAACACGGCAGCAATGCACGCGCATATGAAAGTCAAGACTTGTTTTCGGATGATGTATGGTTTCCTTGTGTTGGTCATCTTCGACTTCGGCACCGAAAGCGTCATAGTGAATACACAAGAGATAGTCGTACCTCTATGATGACTTGTGAGAGATGTCATTAAGCAAGACACACCCGTGCGATGTCGTAGGTGTTGTACTGCTTCTGAATTCGTACAGTATGTTCCCAACTCTTGTCCACAGTTGTATTTTACGAAGTATGTACACCAACACAATACAATGCTTATCCGCATTTACAGATACTTCAAAAGACATTTGAGTGTACAGGATGACGGGGAGTTAGTAGGCGCGAATTGATGTAAAGCTCGATTGTCGAAATTTCACCAGCAGTTAAAGTGTACAAACCTGACCTATTTCGGAAGGACGCACATTATATCCTGGTGGTTGAAGGCGGCGTTTTTTTATACCAGTACAATCGAGTGTGAAGCCCATTTCTGTGTGAATACACGTATAACAAGCTTGTTACCGTACACGTATGGTAGCTGAGGCTTCAATTAACTCATTCTTTATCCTCACGCATTTTCTTTCTCTAACATTGTTCTACTGGAATCGATACTGAATAGAATTTGTTCATCATAGTTTCACCCATTCAAACATCGTATATCGAACTCTCAATTACTGATCATCAACCATCATTTGAATCGACTTTTCTACATTTAGCTTATGAACATCGTAACCACTTTTTCCTCAACCTCAACTTTTGTCTGCGATTTTCTCTTCTTTTAATTCTTTTTATATCATTCATGTACTTATTTACTGAAGACAATTTTTACTGTCTTCAGTGTGATTGTCCAGTATTTCTCCAATCCCGAAATTGACGTATACTGACAATTAAATGCTATTCTTAATGACCAAAAGTATTCGACACAATTAACTCTATCGATTTTCAACCTGCAATTAACGTATTCCTACCTCGAATTCTTTTGTAAAGCATTAAAAGATTATCTTTAATGGTGATATAACGTGATCTGTTCATGTAAATGACATTTTCACCGAAAACTGAAGGGTATGCTCGATATCCAGTGTCTCTTTTCGTCTCATCTAGCTCAATCAGTTGATTCATCGATCAATTTGTCATCTACTTGCAATTCTGTTCATCCGCCATTTTTCCGAACTTATACTCATAGGATTCTACACTGCTCCCGGAAACTTCAATGCACCCATTATCTTGTCCGATACAATTATTGTTTCCCATCACTAAGGGTGTCGTAAAAAGATCGCTATCTACAGTCCTATCACTAAATCACTCTGAAAGTACTTTTGCATCTTCAATCCAAGTATACCTGTCTATTCGCAAGCGTCCAACTTCAACTAGGTTCAACAGCACAAACCAAATCTCATTGTTTGGTTTATCAACGAAACTAAATTGTTCATTCGCAGTGCTTTTTGATGCATACCACGAAACCAACACTCCAAGACCGGTTTCCTCCCTACTAGAGCTCATCAGATGGAGATAGTATGAATGAAGGATCGAACCGGCTAGCTTTCGCGTCACGAGACAATGTTGTTATCTGCCCACCCACCAGTGCTATGAGCATTGCCCGTAGCAGGAGAGTTTGTATGTAATTGACTTACAGCTTGTGTTCCTTCCGTTAGTGTGGATGGACACGGTCCACCTTGGATTGTCATTTTGCACTAGCTACGACCACAATGGCACAAACTGGTTTTTGTAGTGCTTCTTGATAACCATCCTCATACCGACAAGCCACGACTGCCTTCGTTCTTGTTTGGACTCATCAGGTAGATATGGTGTGAGTTGAGGATCGAGCCAGTTATCCTTTTCGTTATGAGACTGTGGTCGTGGCCACTGCAAAATGGCGATCCGGGGTGGACTGTGACCATTCATACTAATGTTATGACTCAATATTGCCAGTTGTTTCAACCGCAACTGTCCAAAAATTACCCCATGATTTTTCTAAGTTGTAAGGGAATAAAACTCACCTAGGCAGCCATTCTTTAATTAGTGAAGACATCAGTATACAGTAAGTTGAAAATTCACTGAGATGCACAATGTTACGTTTTTTTTACCTGACCTGATCTTCTCTGAGACCAGGTCCAAGTTTAGCGATGAAACATTTGTAGACGCATAAAGTAGTCATCAAAACCGACCGACTATCTGGTCACACGAAGGTGATGGACCGTTTTCGGAACATGCACACTCTAGTTGTCCGGAGGATCCAGAATTAGGTTACCTTCTTCCAGACCACGTGTGCATGGAGTTGAGGATTGAATTTCTAAGTCGTGTGCGCATGTGTTTGAAAAGTGTAGAGACGCATTATGAGATGGTTACGCGGTCCATTTCCGTTTTTTAGTTGATTCATTATAAGCGAACCACCATTAAACATCTTTCTCTGATGTTCAACGACCTCATATAGACAGATACGATTAATAGGTGCTTTATGGCAAACATCAGTGAAATATTGGGTGGCATTTTAGTTTCGCAACGAGACGCACTCTATTTACTCGAAAATCAAATCATTCTCTTCTGAAGAAACGGCGAACCAGAGTTTTCCTCAAATGAAAACCAAGCAAAGTAAGTAGTTATTTAACCTTAAAATACCAAGAGAATTTTTATCCCTAAAACAACGAAAAGTAATTTGTTAAATGCTATGTGTATACTCAACAGTTTCGTCGCTCTGTGAAAATTTTCAATGAGCACCTTCGGTTGTGTACTGACTATTGAAAAGATATCGACAAACCTGCTGTCCGTTATACAAAACAGCGTACTGAGAGAATAATAACCGGCAACCAACGAGGTATGCTGCATGGATTTCATACATGTCGCGTAGTTATCATTCCATAGTATTCTTCATACGATTGACAATTCTACTGCCTAGATCCAACTCATTGGATGATTCTCTACAGTGCAATGAACATCTACGTATAAACAACATACGTGAACGGACAGGTGGTAAGGGGAGAATCTAGTTAGAAAAAAAGAAATCATAGTTTAATTAAACCATATACATGGTCAACGGAAAACAGTAGGAAAAAATGTGCACAGTTATATACATAACTAAAATCTTCGTCACACAGAAGCCCACATTGCAGATGGATCTTGAGTAGAAGGTGCCGCATATTTCTCACAAACGCGATCGATTACGTTGATCTTACTACGGCAGTCTCGGACTATGCACTTCCGCTGTGATAAGTATCCGGGACCCGCTTCCCACAGCGCATTCAGTAAGGACGCAAAATACCTCCGCTCTTGCGTGGTTACCTAACAGAGATCATTGGTCAGATAAACTACGAGCTCCTTCCTTTCGCTTTTTATACCAGTAACCTCACGGCAGAAAATTCACTGGGTTACCAACACATATCACTAGATACAAAATCAATAGTTGGAGGACATGATAGATAGCACTAAGTGCTGTGGTACTCAGAACAGTTTCCCATACTTTTACTGGTTGCACGTCAAACAATATCGTATGAAGTATGTGGGTAGTCATTTTACATTTGCTTTCCGGAAGCATCATTTGTTCGTAGGATTTCAACGAAAAGTGAGGCCAGCGTAAACTCTCACAGTCGAATGTAAAAACCTCACATCTCTCTCATTCGTGAGATCGTATCTGTTGCACTCACTCTGACTGCAACAGTTTTTTATCAAATCAAGTTTCGTCAAGACAGTATCGCGGATTATATGCACGCTAAAATGGCAATTGCACAATCATTCAACCGAGTGGGTTTAACTACATATTCCATGGCAATACAGTGGTCCGATAGACACCTCCGGTGCAAATAAAACAACTCAAATTCATCCGTCCGAAAAGTTCAAGATAATTCGGACGATATATTCATCAATGTGCATTTACCATAAGTTCACTGCTGAGTGAATCTTTTTGGCTGCACGCTTTCAACCCTTAGGCTTTCTGAAGATGTTCGCTACTACCGCCCTAGTGGCATGGACAATGACTTTTCCAGGAGCCTGAATGAAATGCAAAAGCGAGAGACAAGATAATATCTACTACTTCTCACAATCGATAGAAAACATATCGCGAGATATTGACATTTCGTTTACTCTCTTCAGTGACGAACGTAAAAACATTAGGATATATCGGACATGGAGGATGCAACAAAAATGGAAACAGCCAACGGTTAGGTTTACATGAAACAAAAATTGTCATCAGTTCCACGGAAAACTGTAGATTCATCGGTTTATGCACACACAGGGCCGGACAGCGAGTATTCACTAACACTGCTTCGGAGAGAAGAAGAAATTTAGGATTCCGATTGCGCAATGATACTTGGAACGGATTGCCGGGGTCAACAACGTGACCTGTTTCCATGATGTGCTTTGCAACGTATGAGGTCGCATTTCGTCTCAATCGCTCTGTTGCCATTGCCTGTTTCTTCATGGCGTCCACCAACCACTTAAGCGTATGTTCAGCCATTCTCTGTCGTAGGCACCAATCTGGAGGTCACCTCAACTGCAAGTGAACTGATAGATTACATTCACCTGTGCGTCAGCAGCGACGTTTGACAACTGAACATCATCAAGTTTTGAAACTACTGCGAGAAATGAAACGTAGCTCAAATGCGACCACAGCAACAAGGATTCCATCTTTGCCGAACTCCAAATACCCATATACAATTTATTGGGCTGACTCCACTAACTCTTTCGATATTTTCACGTGACCGAAACTGCAAGGTACTGATGTCCATCCAACAAGACCATGATTACCAAAACCAACCAGCTGATGGTTCTAGCAAAAGTTGGTGAATGTCTTACCGGGGTACTGAATGTCAGTTTTGGCTGGTTTGGGTCAAGCCTGTCTCTGTATACTTGCTACTATGCCTAGACCACACATACGACCGACGGTCTGCCAGTGACTGTTTTCTTTCTAGCCACCTGTAGAGTGCTAGAAAGACGCCATGAGGTAAGCGTAGGGGTCACATACGTGAAACCTGCCCAGGTACCTTAACCCAGTTAGAGAAATCACTGGTTCACCCGAGTCAATAATCGCCCAAATGGCGCGACTACTGCACACGATATAGTGGATGCTGAGTATACCTTCCGAACATTTTATCGCATGCTATCCCAGTGAGAGCACTACACTGCCTAGGCCATGGGAATTAGGCTACTTGACCCAGTAGTATGTAATCAAAAGCGGTCTGCTAGGAGGTTGTTTTAATTTAACCTCGATTCCGCCGGATCGATGACTGGCCTGCGCGGCCCAGTCAAAGGACGAACAGGATATAACGGATCAACCAAACCACCATCATCATCATCGTCCCAGACAGCGATACGTCAGTGTTTTTCACCTATGCTTAACTGCCACACAACCATGAAGGAAGAAGCAAACGCTGTACAGAAAGAAAAAAAGGGAGGGAAGGACTTAACTACAGAGAAGAGCCAAGTCCATATTCAAGCATTCAGTATCAAGGTACCTTGCCAGCAAACAACCGAGCTATAAAGGAAAGTAAACCACCCTTAATTGACGGACCAACAACCTCGACTGATGTCTCAACCTAAATCCACTGCCTCCTTGACACTACTGAACGGACATACGGATGAACTGTCGAAAGCATATGATCTCATGCACACACATTCTGATAGATTTGTTTGCAGCAGAATCATCAGTCAGTTTGCAGCTTCATGCCGAATTACCATTGTAAAAAGACAAGAACACTCTGAAGTAGACCACAGATGTAGTTAAAACACTATCTGAACACATATACACAGATACACACAATACCAAGTACATATAACACAAAAAAAACAAGAACTCAATTTGAACGAAATGTAAAAATAGACGACCACAAGAGCCTCTGGAGGGGGTGAATACAAATGGTACGTTAGTTGCGACGGTTGGAATCGTTACGTCGAGTGTTCATAGTCGACGATGCTGACGGAGTGTTTCGTGTGTTACGTACACGGTGCTCCGAGGTAGACGGGGAATGTGATGAACTGGCTGAAGCACGTTTAGGACGAGCGATCTGGCTCACTGTGCGCTCGGTGCTCGAGGATCCGGATATACTAGTTTTTACCTGGGAAATAGCACTGGGTTTACGGGATTGGGTCTGCTCGGGAATTTTCCGAATGGAGTCTTCAGAAAGCCGCCTACTGCGACGTGATGTCTGAATGACACTGTTCTCTTTATTGTCATCTATCTGCGGCTGTTCTTCTGTTTCCTCATCGGAGCTATCCGGGGGCACCTGTACCCGAACACGTACACGAGTATTGCGTTTAGATGGTTGACGTGGCTCGATAGGTTTCGCAGTGACTGACAGACGCTTGGAGTTAACTAAGTCCACGGATTCTTCTTGTTCCTCGGAGTCATCCGATTCAGAAAAATTTAACAAATTCGTGTGACGTCCAGATTTATCTAAACGAAAGCAGAGATGGCAAAATAGTAATCATAGCACAATCAGACAACGATTCAAGATTAAATTTGCAGCTTATATATCACTGTACGTTTGTTAACGTGCGACCGCTCATAAATCATTTGGACTGGAGACTATCACGCTGTCTAAACATGGGCAGTGGTAGAAGTAACCAGGGTTCGAACCCATAAGCATCTTGGTGATGATCAGTGAAAAAATACACAATGTCTAAATCCACCGACAAAATGATTTGTGTCGGAGTAGTTCTAGGAACAAAAATACACCAATTTCAAAGAAAAGAGATAGATGATCATGGACAACTCTGCGTACTCATTCAGAACAAGAGTGTAATTGACTGTACAACACGTATTTCGAATGTGACTACCTTCCTCTAGATTGCTGCTATGAAGGTAAGCGGGAAAGCCAACTAGACAGTCGTCTGGTCCAGATGTTCGCTGTCACGTAGCATACAGGGGCACGTGAAGGACGCCGGATACAGTCACCAGACTATCCAAACCTGGACAACAGAAACAATTGGAATAGATGGGCTCGAATTCTCGATTGTGTATGTACACAAGGTTGCTGCGAGCACGCCAACTACGGTAAGAGCGGCTTTTTAACAGTGAGAAAAAAGTCCATAATTGTTCCGTAGCGAGTATGGAGGCTGAACACTACAGGCGATCAGTACAATGACAGGGAGGTCTGGACAAGATGAATTGTACCATCATATGCGATTATGAGAGACAGGCATCACTCACTATTCAGAGTCCGAACTGAACCTGGTGACAGAGAGCATGTCCACCTTCTCATAGTGTGGTGTGCATCAACTATCAAAGTGAAGGTAATGAGTTTAGATCTCAATGTGCTACACTGAACTCAAAACGAAACAGCCAACCATAAACAAATGTCATTAACACCCGATGCAAACAATAAAATTAGATAACTAACCTAAGAGAGAAAGACCTTGCAACGTCCGATTTGTTTGTGCTGGATGAACCATAGAAGCACCACCATGCAACTGACTCACAGCGGCTGCATCCTGCCCCGCTACTGCATCCTCGTTGAGCAGATGCATATTTACACGAGCTGAACCGAGCAGAGTGGGGTGATTAGGATCGAAACGAGGACGATCGCCACTGGCTATCAGAGTGGTATCCAGGTCTTGGGGTTCGGATAAATTCAAGGACACCGCGTCATCATTGATGACCGTCACGGTTTTTTTCTCTTTTGCTTCGGCCAGCATTTGATTCGGGTTCAAACCGAGAGCAACAAGACTCTGGTTCACTTGCTTCCGAAAACGATGAAGCAACAAAGTGGAAGACCGATCTGCGTACTGAACATAAACAGAACAAGTGAACCAGGACCATGGGTAAAATGGAAGCAGCCCCGGTGCAAAAATAACTGATTATAATCTCACATACATGCTTCGA
>JTDE01002444.1:25654-36048 GCA_014338405.1 Paragonimus skrjabini miyazakii
CTGCTTCCGTCAGTGTTCGTCTGGTATACTCAATTGTCCCTGAAGGTTGTGAAAGAACTGCTCCGATTCCGATATCACTTGCGTCAACTGACACTGTAAATGGCTCATTCGGTTTTGGAATTGTTAGGCACCGTCGAATGCTGGCAGCCTCCTGTTTGAGTTCGTTGAACGCCACCTCCGAGTCCTCAGTCCAAGCAAATTTCCTGTCCTTTCTCAGCAACTGGAACAGTGGATATGCCTTCTGAGAGAACCCCGGCGTAAATTTGGAATCGAAACCGACCATCCCGAGGAAACATCTCAGCTGTCGTTTCGACTTTGGTGTCGGGAAGTTCTTGATGGCTGTCAGTTTCTCTGGCAGTGGTTGGATTTTGCCATTACCAACCGTATGTCCCAAACAGACGTTTGAACTGCGGCCTATTTGGCACTTCTTACTACTCAGTTTTAGGCCGGCTGCATCGATTCGTTGCAACACTGCTCGAAGTCTACCTACGTGTTCCGACACCGACTTGGAGAATACAACGATGTCATCTCCGTATACAGTTACTCACTTTTGACCCTCCAGAATGCCAAGCAAGAGACGTCTGAAGGTCACTGGAGCATTGCACAAACCAAACGGCATCCTCAGGAACTCGTACTGCTGTCCGTTCACACAAAACGCAGTCTTCGCTCTGTCCTTCCGTGCCATTGGCGGTTGCCAGTAACCGGAGCGCAAATCAATGAGGGATAATACCCTAGCTTCATGCAGTTGTGCAGAAATCTCCTCCATCTGAGGCATCGGGAACGCATCTATGATCGTCACTCGGTTAAGCTCTCTGAAGTCGACACAAAATCGGTGAGTTCCATCCGCCATCCTGGTCAACACAACCGGTGACGAAAATGGGCTGCTTGTTCTTTGAATGATTCCTTTCTCCAACATCTCCTTTAATTGCCTTTCCACCTCAACTTCAATGGTATCCGCCGATATACTGGTCTGCAATATCATTGAACATGGCTGGGATCGGCTGAACAACGTTGCCAACGAAGACCGTGCAAACCTATCCTATCCGGAACATGTACTCAGCAGTAACGCATGGAACAAAAAGTATTTCAATATAACATGAGAAATTATAAAGTGAAGACTGTTATGAGTGATAACGGGGCGGTAGTCAAATATTAGAGGATAGATGTTAGAATTTGTCGCTTTTAGAGTCACAGGTGTCATGGAAAAAGATCTTTGTTGGGTAGTGTACTATAGAATAAGCTCATATAAGCTACACCATCGGTGTTACACGAGTCACCTGTGATGAGACAACGAAGAGCATGGGCATTGGTGAGAGCTGGCTGGGAAATGTTCACTATACGCTGACATATCTAGTCAGGTAACCCAGTCAAGGTTGGAGCATACGGCAGCACAGAACATCCAGATTTCATTAGTAATGGTTAAATATACAGTTTTGAGAATTCATTCAAGATCTAGCAACTTCAACTTCGGGTTTAGCACAGATAATTTGGGATAGTTCATAACACCGAACACATTTTTACAATGACGTAATCAGTATGTAGGTTGAGGAAGTTTGTGATTTTTAATGAAAGTGTACAAGGCGCGACCGAAATCAGTAGACTATGCATGAAATGAATCGGAAGTGGCATTCAAACATTACCTAACTAACACTCCAGACTGAATGTCTAACTCCGGATAAATAAGCAATCAGCCGATCAAGGAAGACAGTTGTGTTTTATTCCTGTACTGCTTCACGTGATCATTCTAACATGGCCACGCGTGGTAAATGCAATTTTGAATAAGATTTTCGTTTCATTTTCTGACCATCATATTGACCAGTTTTTATCAAACGTATTCCAGTTGAACTCCCACGTATTTGGTAAATGTACACGGAATGACGTGCATGAGAAACATTGAAAGATGAAGTAAAGATACTCAGTTAAACATCCGAACCGTCACCTTTTTAGTGACACGAAGCGAATTTTCAACATCCAGATTAGTTACAATCATACATAAGTTAAATGAAACATTGCTTATGTAAAGTGTTTCAGACATTTTGAATATTTAGTATGGTGTCTTCCTGTGATACCTTTCCGGCTCGGTATTGTAGATGAAACTCCAGGAACAGTACTTCCAAGATCGACAGAATGAACATAACATATTTGTAAAGTGTCCGCCCAAATCTCTACTGTACATCACTTCGTCAATTAGGCCAGAACAAGCGGTAGAACAGTCGTGGAGAATGTGCGAACAAATTGATCATCGTTCCTTCCCATGAGTTCAGTGTATTCAAAAATTTCTCATTTAGGATGTTTTTATATAACTTTTGCACGTTACGACATCGATCTAAGACTGTCCCAGAAGTTTTTCTGATATTCGTCTGCATCTCCAGTGTCGAATAAACCACAGGGATTATAACAGCACGGTGGGACACAAAGTAGAAGCAGATATATCACATGGAAGGTCCGTGCGAAGGTCAACAAATAACCGACCTTCCGACGGAGTTGGGTTGGTAAGTACCAATGGATAGAGAGGATAGATGTGCTCCAGAAAGAACAAACATCCCAATGTTTGCAGACAATCATAAAATGAACGTGTGTAGTGAACGCCTGCTGATCTGAATCGGGCAGAACGCGTCAGCATAAGATCGTTCACGGTATTGTCACCTCAATGCAAGTTATGCATTTCCACTCTCTACCTCAACGCGCTAGTGTGAGCCACCTGCTTTGGACAACTCAAAGGCTGTAATAGAGCAATACCAGACGGATACCTTGAGTCATCTTAAACTGACATCAAGTCACAATACAATATCGAAACAAGCAAAAGGATATTAAGATATTTTAAGGAGGAAAAGGAATAACAACAGATTGAATAACACCGACACTCTACACAAGATTCAGTCATCCACTCACACCAGCAAGACAGTAAACCACATAACCTGTGTTGGAAGGGTAATAAGACCTAGAGGCCCTTACCTGGACGGATATGCTTTCATGAGCAACAGCTGCTTTCACGCTGCTTTCATCCACTTCTTGGTGACCGTCATCGTCATCATCATCATCGGTGCCTTGCGGCTCATCAGCCCTCTCCACGTTGACCGGTACGACCGCATCAGTCTTCTCCTGTTTAGCGCGCAACGACAAGAGCGTTCGGTCAGTCAAATGAGCCAACAAGGCGGCCACATCAGCTGCTTCCACTTCGGACAGCGGGGAGGAAGCCGGTGCACGAATCAATGCAGTCAAAGTGGGCAGTACGGCATCAGCTAGGGCGGCCTGATGTTCGGAGTTGCCGCCGTTAGGACTTGCGCCTGTGCCGGTGTTGTAAGCCGTGTTCCCGCAAACATAGTCGGTGAAGAAACAGGCTAATCCACGACGAATCTGAGGCCGATCTTCACTGATCGGATTGAACCAGAGAAGAATCAGTTGGCTCAAAACATGACTGGAAATAAATCGATCGTATAGGAGTAATTTGGCCAGCCCGAGTGCACTGGTGGTGCGAAGATCATCGTCCTGTGTTGAACAATGCGAGAAATGGGATACATTAAGATGGGGGAGAGGAAGAGCGCATTATAGACGAAATCACACAAGTGCGTACAGGCGTGAGTAGCCAAGATTGCCGGCAAGGCCTCACGGAATCACTCACCTCACTATCTAAGAGGGCGATGATAGGTTTGAGAAAGCGCGCCGCCGTTTTGGACATTTCTTTTCTACGCATCAGTACGCTTGCCGTGTTAGTCTGTGTAATATCCTGGTCGTTGCGTCGCATCAGAACGATAAAATCAGAAGCATCTATAGTAGGATAGGTGCAAATGAACAACGATAAAACCAGTAGGCGTTTAGAAACAGTACTTACGTCTGCGTACCAAAGTGGATGACATTAGAACTATCGATCACACAGTACCACCTGCGTATCCGCGTGTTGATCTAACAGTAATCTAAAAATGTACATACAATGCTAACAAAATGGATAAGAGAGATTCCAATACACATTCTGAATGGCTCATTCCAAAAGGAGATATACGAAGACAAGGATTTCTCTCGCTGATTATAGCTCATTCATAGTGTATATACTCGTCCGGACGGGAAGCTGAACATTGGTCGTTGCGTTTGTAAGGTAGGTTGGAGACCTTGGAAAATCGTAGCATTTAAAGGTGTGATGACAACAGTTTGTGAGTAGTGTATAAATTCAACCCGATTGAACAATCTTGGAAGCATGGATATTGACAGAAATTCACGGTAGGATTATCAGATCCATTCCTAAAACAGTCGTACAACCTGAGTGCAATTCACAGGCGATCGTAACGGAAAGTTTATAGACAGTGATTCAGTAGCGCTTGGTATTTCTGTTCACAACACTTGGGTCGTGTGATGTGAGTGAAAAAAAAAACACATTGCAGTCAAAACTTTAGCCGTTTTTATGAAGTCACAACAAATATGTTCGTGCTAGGCTACCGCTGACATTAGTCAAAATAACTGTTCTCGAGAAGGAACTAAGTTTCGGGAGTGAGAAACTGTCAAGATCAGACGTTCGCATTCTTGAACACGAAGCGTTGATGATCGAATACATATCTCAGGACCAGTTGAAGAGTTTCCAAAATAAAAAATATCGACACGAACAAACGACTGAAGATCTCCAATGTAGAAGTTGCATAAGAAACTTATCTGATGTGAAGTATTTACAACCTAGAAACGATTCGACGGACTTCAAGAAAAAGTAACCGGATTGTAGAAGAATCAAGCCCAATAAGGGATGTTAGCTCTATTGGCAGGCAAAGATTCCCGGTCAAACTAGTTTGTCACTACTAGCAGATGAGTCAATTCATAGCATTGAAAGTGAAAACATTCTACTGCCAATTCCCATAACGTGGCCTTGTAAAGTAGGACTTTCCAATCATCTGAAGATCGTAACTATAGAAAGAAACAAACTTGATGTTTCGCACGATCGACGATGTGCCCTGACCGCCAATTTAAATTCACGACTTAGAAAACATAAGAAAATGTGGTCGCCATGAAAGTAATTGAAAACGAAAGGATTTAACGAAAAAGAAGCTAATGTATACTAACGTTATTACGTTTCGCGAGGATTTTATTTTAGAACACTGCTAATACATTTGGAGTATTAGGAGCGCGGTGAAACTCGATTTAAATTCAGAGTCAAAACAGTTAGGAACCGTTAACCTAGTGTGTGATCTAGCATAACCAATTGTATCCACTATTTATCAACGAAGGCCCAGATGTTTCACAACTGCGTCTCTTTTAGATTAATAAATTTGTCAAACTACTTATTAGCAATAAGGTAATGATTCCGAATAAAAAAAATCGTACATAACATAAAGATAAATCTTATCTCGGTAGAAGGAATGTATACGATTCGATATGTTAACATTTACTTTACTCTCATCAGTCACAAACGTAAAACATACGGATAACAGATATCGGACAAAAACAGACACAGACGATGTATGAACACGCATAAATTCATAAACAGTGATGAATAACCATTCATTCTATCTCTATTTTTGCAATGTATACAGCCTGTACATTCAAAACACACAAGCGAGGATCTTTCTCCCACATGTAACGACTTATGAACATTATCGACTGGTAAGAGTAAATGAACTGTTAATACATTGCAACACGTGTCATTTTTATTTTAACGTGATCAAGCCGCTAAATGAAATTCGGTGATTGAACTAAACATAATTCCAGTATGAATGAAACAGTCAGGTCCTGGATTGATTCACACTTCGATATTAAGCAAATTAAATAGATGATGGCATTAAATCGCGGTTAGCTGTTTGATAATTTCATGGATTTTAAGTTCTATGAATATTCAATTTGGCTTCCGGATGCGAGCGAACTACTCTATCGTGAGTGATTAGACGATGCCCGCTTTCAACAAAAGACAGACTGATTGAATATCCTGTCTTGAGATAGAAAGACGTAGTAGCCATAGCGAACCTCGGTAAAAAAAGAGTTACATAATGAAAGGTGACCTTGGCATCATGAGTGGCGCAAAAAGTGGTATTTATCACACATAATGTGTGACTTGAATAAGACCTATGAATAAAACATTAGGTTTGTATATACCGTCGTCTCTCTTGGCCACGAGATGACCTGGCTGCTACGTTACCTGACGTGCTCCCAATAACAACCATGGCTTGACTGTCACGGTTCGTTTGCGTTTGTTTCCATCCATTACGCTGAGAGCGTTGACCTCAAGCTGGCAACTCTGCCATACTTTCGGTTCGTAGAAAGCGGACTGCTTCTGTACTAAGCACTCTGGTGCACTTATACACCGTATATTAGCGCGCAATTTAGATGCAACCATGCGTGTGAAATGTGATTAAGAAGGAAATGCTTCCTGAATCACTACGTGAAAGCTTTTGTTGTAACAGGTTGTGTGTGTGTGTCACTTGCAGTTGACTGAATCGAGTATAATAACACCCACGCAGAAGCAGAACCACAGACAACAATGCCTGTAACACCTTTTCGAGACCCTTCATAACTGAGCAATTTTGCATAGTCCCGTGAAATCAACTCAGACTCAAAAAGTATAGATCGGTGGATCACAGGGAGAAAAACGAGCAATTGGCAAGTCAAGTCCGTGTCAAATCCTGAGGAAGTATTCAAAAAAGTGACTAAACTTCTTAAGAAGTTGGCATTTATCTCCTAAGAAAAGTTTCGATACGATACTCAAAATTGGATACAGCTTTGAGTGTGTATCGCTTTTTTTCCAGGCGTAGCAAATACTCTGATAAGTGGATCCATTTCTCATGGTCACACGATGTGTATACTAAAAACAGCACGATTAATATGAAAATAGAAAAAAAAGTGAAACAAAACGCAGAAATTTTAATGTCCCAACGGAGAAAAACTCACGGTGGGTAATCAGAATCTAACAGAGAAATCCATAATTTTAACAAACAAAGAGTTTCGATCTACATAACATAGTGGAGGAAATGAGTAATCACCAGCTGATGCGACACTTCTGACATCCCGGATTAGTAATGCAGTTCGGCTGATAGAACACGCAGTGTGGGGGAAACGCGCTTACCATCGTTGATTCGAACATCACTGACATTCAGATTTTTCCCAACCGTTTTACAAACATTTATCTTTCTTCTCTGCTACCTGGTTCCCATAAACCTATTTTGTTTATCATTCTAACCATCACCTGAACCTCGTTTTTTTCGCCTCTGTGAACTTCTAATTAGGCAAAACTTTCACGTTTAACGAACCAACGAGTCGAACAAATTCTGTGTTACAATTTCTATTTCACTTATGCCAATCACCTTCAGCATCAAATTCACTTTGCACTACTCAAGCATAGGTCATCATCATCATAACAGCAATGAGCCTGACCAAAGGTACTGTGGCTCGGGCCGCCGTTTACCTGAACAGTGACGTGGAATATCTTAGAAGAAAACGTTACTAAGAGGGCTGAAAATTATTGAGAGAAGACTAACAGGAAGAAGCATAGGTGCCCATAAAAATATATGTCGCATTCACTGTGAACAATTGCAGTTTATTTGGTTTACACAGAAACAAACGTACACAAGGTGTGAAGTTATACTTTTAGAGATTCGTTACACAAGTGTAGACATAGTGCGCTGTTCAGCAAGTTCGCAGATGCTCCTTTGAGAGTTAGCGTGTTGGCTCATCGAATAACGCCTTGGTCGATCATTCCTAAGAGCAAAAACCTTCAAATAAACTTTCGTGCCCTTTTGAGTACCTATTATCACACTTCAGTATGAGTAACCTGATGTTTTTGTCGTAGGCTGCAAAGAACACCAACATAAGTTGTATGCCAGTTACTGCCAATCACTGTAGTGTGGTCCAGATAAATTGTATAAACGGCATTATCAACGATATAGTGGCACAATAAAAATTCTGCGTAGGTAAGAACTCGTCGTAAAAGACTCTCCATGATCATACCACTGATATCAGGACTACTTCATCTTGAGAAGCTGAACCGAACAACGGTAGATATGGTAGATATTCAAATTCAAACAGCCACATGAGAAGCGATATTCCATTGGAACCTATGCAATCATAGCAAAGTAGCAGCATTTCAAGTCAGATTCACTTCAGCATTCCAGCAAACCAGTTCACGAGTGTGGGCTGAGGCGAGTTGTCAACTAACCAAATTTGATTGCGCAAAAAAACTGGTCGTTGGGAGCCAATACAATCACAATGCTTCAGAACATATCGATTTGAAGAAGTCGAAAGCCGTCTCATTAGAGATCTTGACATATTTTGCTGCCTAGACGTGATGGTCAGGCTTGTGCACTGCACCGATCCAGAGGGATATGATGACTAGGACTTCGGTCCTATCAAGTACAATCTTGTCAAACAGGCTGAAGGGAAACAGTTAGAAGGAAAGCAGATGCACTCATAGAATTGCACTTCGCACTACTGACTACGTCGGAGGGCCTAGGTGGTGCAAAAAGGACCTTGGAGGTATACAGCAGAACAATTTTTAAACTACTAGCACTGCTGTCCTTTGAATCAGGAAGAAAAGGGTTGGAAAAGGTACTCTCAAACTAAGAGTACTCCGATCACCGAACGCAAATAAGGAATGTTCTATATTCGTTATATCGGCGTAGGCTTGAACGGAAAACTGTTCGGATATCATCAAAGATGCGTTCCACGATGTGTTCGTTGACTTCCTGGAACAGATTAAACAATGTGAAAGCATCATACTAGCCGGTGATTTTTAACGCTCAACGTGATATTCTTTCTCTAAACACGAAGCAGTTGAAGAGTACGTTTGATCGCTTGGCATAATGACAAAATAATTCTGCAATTGTGCTCATCCAAGGGGACTGGATCGTCCCTTTATACGAGCTCAATCGTTTGCCATCAGAACCGAGAAGGAGAATACGGGCGCGGCAACAGCGTTTATTTGAAAATTACGAGGCGAGTCCATTAGGCCACAGAGGCTCTGCATTTATAGGTCCAACAGAGGGGGGGGATATTCGAAAATGCACTCGTGAGAACAGTTCACATGATGTACAGGCGTTCGATCGCGCAGCTGTAATATAATTGAGCCTAATGGACTGAGTGAGTTAAAATCACACATCAATTAACTCGAAGCCGGATCGATCGCCATTGCTGCTTCGTTAGGAGATGCGTCTCCTAACAAAGGGCCTCTACATTTTGAGCACCGCATTCCAACACAGAAGCACTGTGTTGTATGGAGACCACCCTGCGCTTTACAGCCGTGGATACACTTCGGGCATACAGTATTCAGTCACAGGCGGCGCCACTATGGTGGAACCATCTGGATTCGAATCATGCTGTTGTGCGATTCCGTTTTGTTTTATCATTTGCCCAGAGGTCATATAATCGTAAATGCGTAACAATTTAGCGGCATTCCAGCAAGGAGACTGCGAAGAACGCTTACCAGGAAGTATTGATGAGCAAATCGTCCAATTCGACTCAGGCAGAAAAACGCAACGAACACTGGAGAAGAATCGCTGCAGCAGAATTGAAGAAGTACTTCGTGAGTAGGGCTTATATGCAATAATTCCCGTCTCCAGAAGATGGCCCGAAGTCTATGTGACAATCACACAGAAATCAATTTAGTATCCGTTGCGTCCATGTTGGTCACTGGTTTCATTTTACGTCAAGTCGCCAAACTCAGCGAAAATCGGATGGTTGAAGAACAAACGGAATTTCTATCCGGTCGAGAATGCCTTGACCATATTTTTGCCTTGTGAAGGATCTTGGAACCTTGGCAATGTATCAGGAAACCGACAGTCGTAGACTTTTTAGACCCTGAGCTGCTCGTAGCGTTCTCTGGAACTGTCTCGTTCGCAAGGTAAGTCCAGGGAAATGCGCGGATAGGTTAAGATCACTGTACGCCACTCTGCATAGCGAGTGAGGGTCTATGGACAACTGCCTCGGGCGTTCATCACCTTTAGTGGTGTTCACTGAGGCTGTCCGGTCTCGCCCTTCCTGTTCAACTTTGTCACAGACGATATCATCATCATCGTCATAACAGCCATGAGCCTGACCAAAAGGTACTGTGGCTCGGGCCGCCGTTCACCTCAACAGTGACGTGGAATATCCTTCAAGAAAACGTTACTAAGAAGGTTGAAAATTATTAAAACAAGACTAAGCGGAAGAACTAGAAATGGTATGGATACAGGTCCGCCATTGACTGCGACACATCGCCATCTCGGATAGCGTCTCTAACCAGCGGTTTGAGTGATCACGAAGACCCCACTCAGGCAGGCGTCACCTACCTACTTTGCTCAATGAAGCAGTCAAGGTCTTCGTATTTCGTGGCCACGTTCTTGCTTGACCACCACGCGGTTTTACCCAATTGTTGGTGGTCACAGTATATCAAGCTCGGTACGGTAAACGCTCAGCCGGCATATGGAGTACGTGACCCAACCATCGCAAGC